>JAODLC010000045.1:16415094-16430090 GCA_026781145.1 Hippopotamyrus pictus
TGCCACCTTTGCAGTAACCTTTACATCACTAAGCACTGTACTGTCATAGGATGCCACCTTTGCAGTAACCTTTACATCACTAAGCACTGTACTGTCATAGGATGCCACCTTTGCAGTAACCTTTACATTACTAAGCACAATACTGTCATAGGATGCCACCTTTGCATTAAGCTTCACATCACTAAGCGCAATGCCAAGCATCAGAAGTAGTGGTGTAAAGTTCATCATCATTGGACACTGGAGCAGTGGAAGCAGTGGAATCATGCGCCTCTGTCTGGCAGTCTGATAGACGAGTCTGTGTTTGGCAGTTGCCAGAAGAGCATTACCTGCCTGACCGCTTTGTGCCAACTGTAAAGTTTGGTGGAGGAGGGATAATGGTGTGGGGCTGTTTTTCAGGGCTTGGGCCAGGATCCTTAGTTCTAGTGAAGGGAACTCTTACTGCTTCAGCATATCAAGGCATTTTGGACAACTCTGTGCTTCCAACTTTGGGGAAGGTCCTTTTCTGTTCCATCATGACTGTGCCGCAGTGCACAAAGCAAGGTCCACAAAGACATGGTTGGGTGTGTTTGGTGTGGAGAACTTGACTGGCCCACACAGAGCCCTGACCTCAACCCCATCAAACACCTTCGGGGTGAACTGGAATGGAGAGCGCAAGCCAGGCCTTCATGTCCGACGTCGGTGCCCGACCTCACAAATACTGTTCTGGATGAATGGGGAAAAATTCCCACAGACACACTCAAGTCTTGTGGGCAGCCTTCCCAGATCAAGGGCAGCTGTTATAGCTGCAGATGGTTTTAGGATGGGATGTCATAAAAGTTCCTGTAAGTGTAATGGCCAGATGCCCCAATACTTTTGCCCATATTGGGTAGTCTGGTACTGACATTTCAAGATTGTTTTTCTTTATTAGAATATTTAGGAGCAGCTGTTTGTCACATTAATGTCCATTGACTTCACCTTGGAGTACAATCCTGCATGCTTTTGTTCTAGGTGAGGACTGTCCTACCTGGATGGTGCCCATCAGCGTCTGCACCAGTGAAGACCCAAGCTGCACCAAGCTCAGCTTATTGCTGGACAGTGCAGACACAACAGTCAGCCTCGGTAACATGCCAACCAGCAACTGGCTGAAGGTAAGAGGGTCTTGTGTGTTTTTTGGATAGGAATTGGCAGTGTGCCAAACGCGATGGATCAGATGGGTGCGTCCGGGGTCGAGTCTAACTGCTGGAGAGTTGGAGCATTCTTTATTGCTCACTCAGTTGCATCTGAGTGATAAGTTGGTGGCCATCTGGAATTATTTCTAATTAATAATATGGCAGAAATTACTCAAATTTAAAAATTAATATTGCTTTGCTTTTTAAAATAGTCTTATTTGGTGCAAACAGCATTCTGTTTTTATTTGCCAGTATAACAATGCTTGATTGTAAGGAACTAACCTCAGAAATTTTTAAATGTAACTAGACCTTATACATGCTCACAGCTAACGTAAAAAAGTAACATAATCATCAGTCTTACAAACAGTTGTGTGGTCAATATATTTTGATTTGACAAAGCTAGTAAAACAGTTGTCAGTATGAACATGACACAAATGTCTACATTTGTTCCAGTTCAAAGTTTAAATTCACGTGCTTTTTTATATTCAAAAAGTAAATGCACATTGCTAAATCAAATTAGAATGTTTGCTGGCAAACTTCACAGAAAATTTGTATGTCTTATATCAAAATTCAGAGAAATGTACTAATGGTTTTGTAAGACTTAAACTTAGTATCAGGGTAATCCGGTGTTTTATGAGCTCGTGGTGTAACAAATGTACACATCTGCATTGAGGATGTCTATCAGCCTCTAGTCCTATTGCAGTGCGGTCGCTAAAGTAAGCAAACCTTATACAAACCAAGCACTAAAATAAGTTTTGAAGTTAACATGTCTTATTGCATTACATTGTGGTTTGTGGGTTTTTGGATCTCTTCTCCAGATCAACCCTGGTACGGTGGGGTTCTACCGGGTCCAGTACAGTTCTGCAATGCTGGAAAGCCTATTGCCAGCCATTCGAGATTTGACTTTGCTTCCTGTGGATCGACTTGGTCTTCAAAATGACCTTTTTTCCCTGGTGAGTACTTAAGTGGAATCAGACCTTAAAATCCTGACTTATCTTTACTCTTTTGGCTGATTTTTTTCACAATTATATAAACAGAGTAATACAACTTTGAAAATTTGAGAATTTTACTTTAATTTTATTTGCTAGAAGAAGAATACAATTCCCCCTCCTGTTGGCTGATGGTGAAATTTATCCTTTATCATTTTATATCTGGTGCATCAGTGATGTATTAAGTATTAAGATGGATGAGTATTAAGATAGCCCTGCAGCATTTTGAGGTTTAACAAAAGAGCTAAAGTTTCTTTCTCGATAATGCTATACTGAGTGACAGTCACTGAATTTCTTCAAATAAAAGCACACAGGGTGCTCCACCCCTCACTCGTTTTCTCGTATGAGGACGGCACCAGCGCCCGTGTCGCAAGCATCCACCTCGTCGTAATCTGATACTGGGGCGGCTCAGATGCTTCTCCGTAGCCAGGTTTTAAGGTCTGTGGTGAATACATTTTGTGGGTCACAGGTAGTTGTGTGTGATATTGATTTACAACCAGTACATGTGCCCTTGCTTTGGGTATGCCTGTATTCTGACTTGGTGAGGGGGAAAAGTGAGGGATTCATTACTATACTGTCAGGTAAGCAGTGCTTAAAATCCTCCAGTAACATCAATTCTTTTAACTGCTCCAAGGAAGTTACCTTTGACACGGAGCACCACTTCTCAAATAGAGTCGTCTTCTCACGGGCAAATTCTACGAACTTTTGAGCAGCAGATTTTGTGTGTGAATGAAAACGCTGCCGGTACGCTTCGGGCGCTAATTCATATGCTCGAAGAACGGCAGTTTTAACTGTCGTGATCCGAACTCTGCTCTATACTCGGGGATGAGCACACTTCCTGGGCCTTCCCTATCCACTTGCACCGCAGAGGCAAGGTCCACACATCCTTAGGCTAATGTAATGCAGCAGCCATGCGTTCAAAGGCAACAAAATAGCAGTCCACCTCAGACTCTCTAAACGGGGGTACCAGTGAAATATGTTTACTCACATCTGAGTCAAAAGACCTCGATACCGGCGGAGATGAAAAAGAACCTGATCCTCTTCTTGTTCCCAATTCTAAAGCACGAACATGCAACAACTGTGCCTCCCACTCCTTCTGTTTAATGGCGAGCTCCAATTCCTTTCACCGTATTGCCATGGACAAATCTCCAGCCTCCTTCCAAGGTGAAACAGGATCCAAACCAAACAGAGGTTGCGAGGCAGCTTCCACCCCTGACAGACCACTCACCTCTCCTACAGCCGCACCTACACCATCAAGACCCAGCAAAAGATGGTCACGTCGCAACTTCTCCAGAAGAGCGGTTTTCAGCTCAGCCTTTCTTACCGATCGGGCAACAAGCACGTCATAAAACTCAACCAAAGATAACAAATCCGCCTTTTTACAGGCGTGCAAAGTATCTTCCGTCGGAGACATAACAAAAGCTTCAGGCTGAAATGCCATTATAACCAATACCCCTCACACAATTCCCGCACAACAATCCTGCACGAGCCCCCAATTGTTACGTACCGGGCCTCAAACACACCACAGGGGACACCGGGACTGATATAAAATAATTAACTTTATTAATCTCACGTTGTGGTGCATTTTAAATATCTCAGTCTGACTCGTACACCCTAACAATACATCAGCCATCTCTCCGGAGGTAGGTAAATGGGTATGATTTAGTGTTGTTTTGTGCTATAGTATAGGCTGAAACTTGCGGTTATCATTAAAAACAACATGCTGACAATGCTCTGACCAAATTCCGCCAGCTCTGCTCCTCGCTCACGCTCCGCTCACATGCTCTGACCTGCACTTACATCATTGCTGTGGCAGCATTTCAGCTTCTCAGTAAAATGAAAATGGTGAGAACTGTCAGCAAGACAAAGACTAACTATAAGTATACAAAACAACAGTCTCTTCTGCTGTTTCATTTCATCAGTGGTAGGTTGCATAGAGAAATGTTGCTCTCTGTATGCTGCAGTTCTAAGTGAAAGCAACATCTATATTGTGGTATTATCAAATTGTGAACCCTATATCATGTATTGAGTTCTATCAAGAAAAAAGCATATCTCCCCATCCATACTGACCAGACATTAATTTCTTGAGTAGATGAGATATTACTGCATGACGCAGTGATTTCTGTCCCATGTTTTTTGTATTTTTGACTTATTTCGTTTACTGTACTGCTGCCAAAACTTCACCTACTAGCTAAACTGTGCTGGATGTCAGACGTGTAAGGAAAAAATCTGTGAATAACTTGATATTTTGATGCATTTTCATTGGGAACTTACAAATGAATAAGCAAGAACATTAGTTGTGTTAGTTGTGATAATAAGCCAGTATGAAGCATTTTTAAGTTTCAGTTACATATATGTTTTTAAAAAGTCAAAGTACAATTTAACCATGCGATATATACAATACAGCTATCAAATATAAATAAGTTTTTATTCACAATTCTCAGTTTATTTTTATTTGCTTTAAAGTGGAAAAACGACCGACAAATGCACATACTGCATGTTTAAGATATGCAATATGCCACTCTGTGCCTGACAGGACCCCCCTCTTCTCTCATTCTGATTTAACCCCTGCTTGTAAGCAACTTACTTTCTCATGTTCATACCTCCAGTGTGTAGTTAGTCATCTTGCTGCAGACGTGTATTGGTTCCTCCTTTCTGTCTTGGATCTGCTTTGACTGAATTGTTTTTCCTCTCTCTCCTCAGGCCCGCGCTGGCATGATCAGCACCGTCGAGGTCTTGAAGCTGATGGAAGCTTTTGTTAATGAGCCCAACTACACAGTGTGGAGTGACCTGAGCTGTAACCTTGGTGTGTTGTCTTCACTGCTTTCTCATACGGATTTCCATGAGGAAATACAGGATTTCATCCGTGATCTCTTTACCCCGATTGGAGAAAACTTGGGTTGGGATAGCAAACAAGGGGAAGGTAAGTTCATTTAACCTAAGATGAAAACCTAATTTTAGTGTAGTTGTATATGCTCGATATTAATAATATCAACAAAATTTTTTCATTATGCTTTTTGTTAGTTCATATTTGTTTTGAGAACACATATTAGTGATTAGTTAAGTTCTGGCCTAAGATCGCATCAGCTATGTGTAAACACACATGATCTCTCCCTCTGCTTGCAAAGGCCATCTAGATGCCCTGCTCAGAGGGCTCGTTCTTGGGAAGCTCGGAAAGGCAGGACACAAGCCCACACTGGAAGAGGCTCGTCGACGGTTCAAGGACCACGTGGAGGGCAAAAACACCCTGTCTGCTGACCTCAGGAGTCCAGTAAGTTCACCTTTCATGTATAATTACGATTAAGGTTTTTTCTTAACAGAGAACTGTGCGTTTCATTAGTTCAGCTGAGTGAATAGTTAAGATGCATCATGTGAGTCCAGACTGTCTCCTGGTTTTTTCTGAATGATCAGAACTACCAGCTTGTAATTCTCAGATCTGTATTCAGACACAAAAACAGTGCAGATGCACTCATTATTTGTTCTTGATATGATGCGAAATGGTGCCGTGACTCTCACATGCATTTGTTTTTAATTAACATGTACTTACACACCAGTTATAAAAGGCACTATGCCTTATGATTAGTGTGTAATGTATGGAATCCTGTTTCCATCACTTTCATTTCAAACCTATACTTGCTACAGGTGTTTTTTTAGCATTTCTTTGCACATGCGTAGCCTGCCCCCTGTGTTTTGGCAGAGAACTGCAGGTTTTCTACCACAGACTGTTTCTCTTGCACCATCCAGCTTCCCATGTTCTCTCACAAAAGCTTCCTTCCCCTTGAAGAGAACTTGAGGTGGTGCTGTTTCAGTGATAAACATTTTTTGCCGTCATTACATTTTGGACTACTTTTCCGTAAGTTTCCACATGACTCCAGATGTGCATATGTTTTGTAGGCCTTAAGTGAAGATTCATGAGATTTTCTTGGCTCCGTCCTAGATTTGTGTAAAGCCTGTGAATCTCTAACATACACAAATTACCAAAGGCCTACAGCTTCCACATTGATGATTTTGGTGGTTTCTGCAATTAATCTCTTGATTGCAATTAATGATGCAGACAGATAGGTGGTTCCATTGACATGTTTCTGTAATGATTGTCTTTACAGTGTTTCCAGGGGTGTTTAAGGCCTTTGGATTATTGTATTTCCAGGTTTGGCAGTACATGTTTTTGGGACATTTAAATGACTTATTAAATGACTTTAGTATAAAAAAAAACAAACATTTAACAAATGATTTTTTTCTCTTAAAGCACCACTTCACTCTGCGTCTTTCCTTTAAAATAAAACAACACATTGTTATTTCTGTAAATTATATGTTTATTACCAAAGCATGTGTCAGTAATACAGTTAAGATGGAAAAATATGAATGTGTTGTAATGTCAATTTCAGTGGTGTGCCTAAATTTTGTGGTGGTGCTCCTAAAGTTTCCAGTAAGGAACACCAGTGCTACTAGTGGAAAAGTGAGCCTGCAGCCTTGTGAAGTAACTTTGCTTGGGGCTCTAAACAAATAAATTTAGGGCTGCATTTAGAAATATGTTTTGAAAATTTCACTTATTCTTAGAATTAATCCTTAGATTGAGAATAATAAAAGAATTGTAATGTTTATGTACATTTTGCTTTAGGTTTATCTGACGGTCCTGAAGCACGGGGACAGTGGCACATTGGACACAATGATGAAGGTATATGGTTAATCTACAGTTTGTTTTTGTAAAGTCCCACTATTTCTGCAACATGTTTTGGTTTCATTATAAATATCAGGATTCTTGGAGTTGCTGTGATTGACAGTTTGTGAAATTTAAATTTGTTCACCTGATGATTGAATTCACTTTTGACTTTTTCAGCTGCACAAGCTGGCAGATATGCAAGAGGAGAAAAATCGCATTGAAAGAGTACTAGGGGCCATCTCCTCCCCAGAGCTGATCCAGAAAGTCCTGGCCTTCGCCCTGTCGGTATGTGTGCTTTAGTGCGATCCCAAACGATGATTCTTTAAACGATTAATCTGGCGATTATTTTTTCAATTAATTGACTAATCTAACAACTCATTTTTTGATTGATCTGATGATAAATGTATTGATAAGCAATTATTTTCAAGTTAGTCATATAATACAATTCACCCCTCCCCCCCACACACAAATCTGAAATTCTCATTAACATTTCAGTTTAAAACATTTCAAACATTAGAGCATTAACAAAAGCTCAATAGGATTTCTATGTTAGACTGAAGTTAATCACTGCAATAGTTTTTACTTAATTATTTCAGTACACCAATTTGACTTTAATGTTGAAACAGATGCTAAAACTCGGAATGATTTCATAACATGTTTTTAACAAACACTAGCAAAGCTAGTTTATAGTTAAACTTCATTGAGCAAGGAACGATTTAGGCTACAGTGTGTAAATAGTCGCAGACAATAATTTGTCTCACTCTTACATGACAGAATAACAGAAAATGACGGCTGATACAGCGTTGTAAACGTGAGCTACACTAGAGGTGCAGAAAAGGTGTCATGCCTGAAGTATTCCCAAACTTTGGAAGACCGTGTGCAAGCTTTTTTTTAAAATTTTTTTTCTGTGCATAGGGTCATTATCTTATTGAAATACATGGTGTCCAGACTTCTGATTGGTACTTTATGTATGTTTGTTCAGTATTTTTGCATGTCTGCTTTGTGTTTACCTGCCCCGTAGGATGAGGTGCGTCCCCAAGACACGGTGTCTGTAATCGGGGGTGTAGCCAGCAGTAGTAAACACGGCCGGAAAGCTGCCTGGAAGTTTGTGAGGGACAATTGGGAGGAGCTCCACAACCGGTACCAGGGCGGCTTCCTCATCTCCCGACTCATCAAGGTCATTTCAGCTGTCAGGCGACTTCCCGAGTACTTTAGCCTGCGTTATGTGAGGGTCTTCTCAAAGCTGGCGGAGAATGTTCTTACTGTGACATTAATGGAACATTATTTACAAGGTTTACATTTTAACAAAGGTTCTGTCAGTGTCAGCACAATAAAAGTTTTACCTGAACATCTCCATTCATTTTGAAAAAGTTTTAGCGTAATGCGAGGTGGCCGAGATGAGGGTCACTACCTCCAAGTGTGAGGCGATGATTCTCAACCGGAAAAGGGTGGATTGCCCTCCTGGTGGGGGATGGGTTGCTGCCTAAAGCAGAGGAGTTCAAGTACCTCAGGGTCTTGTTCACAATAGAGGGAAGAGGGGAGCAGATGATCAACTGATGGATCGGTGTTGCGTCTGCAGTAATGCGGACGCTGTACCTTTCTGTTGAGGGAGCTGAGCTGGAAGGGGAAGCTTTCGACCTATGGTCATGAGATCTGGGTAGTGACCAAAAGAATGAGATCACGGATACAAGCGGCAGAAATGCGTTTCCTCTACAGGGTCAGGCATGAAAATTGAAGGGTGAGGAGCTTGGACATTCCGGAGGGGCTCAAAGTAGAGCCATTGCTCCTCCACATGGAAAGGAGCCACTTGGCGTGGTTAGGGCATATCTAGGACGCCTCCTGGACAGCCCCCTGGGGAGGTGTTTTGGGTGTGTCCAACTAAAAGGGGGCCCCAGTGCAGACCCAGGACACGCTGGAGAGGTCATGTCTCTCGGCTGCCCTGGGAACGCCTTGGTATTTCCCCGGTGGAGGAGGTAGCTGGTGGGAGGGAGGTCTGGGCTTCCCTGCCTACACTGCAGCCCCGTGACCCGACCCCGGATAAGCGGCAGAGGATGGGTGGGTGGGTCTGTAGATGATGGATGGAGGGAAATAGCTTTATAATAAATGTTATTAAAGTAAAGGTTCACATGAATTAACATATCACGGATTTTTGTTTTAATTGTATTTTAGAAAATATCCTAACTTTTCTGGGAATGGGGTTTGTTAATATTTTCGGTTAAGGTACAACACCTGAAATAACAGCTGGGTGCCTTTTTTACTAAACAGCTTTCTGTCGATGGATTTGCGGTGGACAAGATGGCTGCTGACGTAAAGGTGAGGATGGGTTTGGAGTGACCATCATTTATGAGACTTTTGGTCCTGCCCCTTTTGCTGATGGCTTCTGAAACATTGTCATCTTTTTGAAATGGTCATCAAATTTCACAACTAGGTCAATGAGAATTTTATTTACACTGATTAGAAACATATTTTATGTTAAATGCTTAACTGTTGTGCTGACAGAAGCATTGAGCTCTGTAATAGAACCCTATTGATGGATCCATAATGTCAATAAGCACCGTCTCCTGGTTTACTTCTCCTCTGCTGGTATCATGTCAGTGCATTGCAGTAGTTTGACAAAAACATGTCCTGTTGCTGTGTTGCAGAGTTTCTTTGAGAGCCACCAAGCGCCTGCAGCAGAGCGCACAATCCAGCAGTGCTGTGAGAACATCCTGTTGAATGCCGCCTGGCTCAAGCGTGACGCTGACGACATCCACGAGTATTTGCTGAAGCGCAAGACCCAACCTGCCAGCCCATCCGTTTGACCCAAAGACAGACAGACAGACATATAGAGACAGACAGACACGTCAGCGAGAATGAGACAGGAAGCCTAGACACGCAGATGCAGACATGCGGACGGCCCTCCGCTTTTTGGGTGAATGCTCACATATTTTTAATCTTGCAGAAACACTGGAGAAATAGAACCTACTATGAAAATAAATACTTAGTAAAATGCCATTTAACAGCTGAATGTAGTAATCTCTGTACTGCCCTAATGAGATCGTCTTCAAACATATTCCACAGCAAATGTGTTTTTATTTTTTTGCAAAGCTCTCATAGACATCTGCATCTACACTGACGAGTGCTAAAACAGACAATATGGCTGCTCCGGCTTGGAGAAGAAAGTACTGTTATGCTTTTGCTAGAACTGCTCCTTCGGATTTGGGGCGGTAGATAAAGAGCTCTGGTGGAGGGCTGCGTCTCTGCATATCTTGCACGCTTGTCTCTATGCGTGTGGTTATGTATTTGCATTATAAACACCTAAAACTTGTATGATGTATGAGGATTTCCTTTCCTATTTTTCCGGTGTGAAAAAAGCCCATATACCATCTATTGAAACAGAACAGCTGGACACTTTTTGGATAAATTACAGAAAAGTAACATTTCCTTCACTTAATAGTAGATTTGTTTCATATTTTAAAATAATATTTAGGTGTCTGATTTTGTGCTAATTATTGCAGATTTCAAAAGGGAGAAAAATGGTAAAATCAAGCACCCCCACCACAGAAGACTAGTTTCACTTGATATAATCAAATGATGCTAAATGAAAGGTCTGGTCCCAGTCTCTGACCACTACTCATACACGGTTATCGAACTACACATTGAAACCTTAAATTGGTTTTAATTAGTATGGAAAAGTTATTACTCTTTAAAGTGGTTTCTGCAATTAAAATTAAAGCAATGTGTGAACATTGCATATCTACATGTGACTTATTGGATGAATAAGCAGAATTTGCAATTTGGTGTAGTGCTGGAGAAGGTCAAATTGTTGGACAGCTTCCCTGAAACATTTCTTGTGGTTTGCTTTTTAAACAACGTTGGTCTTCGTAAAATAAAATCGAAAACCTTATATAAAATTAGTGCTGTTTCGTCTATTTTCATGCTTTTGTATTTTAGCTTTTTTTTGTCATTTAGAAATATTGCAAATAATTCAGCATGTTTTCAACAAAAAAACACGAACTTGAGTTAAGTAAACTCTGAATAAATACATGCACATACACATGAAACTTTTGAAAGAGCAGAAGAGGGCAAGAACACAACTGAACTTCAGTAAACACAAGAATATTGTATGTGATGTGTACAGTGTATGACACAAGGTATAAAACAAATACTCAATATTTTGTAGTTTGTTATTTTTCAGTGCATTTTTTGTAAAAAAAAAAAAAAAAAAATTCCTTTTGATTGATTTTTATATAGCATCTTTTTTCCAGTATCATCGCTCTAGGGTACTTAACTTTCAGAAACACTTGTAATTCAACATGAAACAAAGCAATAAGTGTGATAATTTGTGAATAGTTTCACATATTGAAAGATATTGACTATAGGCTCATATTGAAGGTAACGCTTTAGTTGTTACTATATTTATAGGAGACCACAGAATTGGGTGTTTTTTTACCCTCATATCAACAGAAATATGACTGTGTTAAGAATGTTAGGTATCGTACTGTAAAATAGCATTCTCTGAGACAAGATATGTTTTACTAATATGGGTCAACCTGAGACACTGTCAAAGCTTGCAATGCCATTACCTGATAGCTATGTTTTGTTTAATGAGTTTTATTTGTGCAAGGGAAAGCCATTCCATTTCATTGATTCAGTAATATGCCATTTTCCATTTAATGTTTCTTTAGCAATATATTGTTTTTGAAGATCTTGTTCCAGTGCTGCACGCTGAAAAAATAAAACGACAATCTGTTTTTATTTATAGGAAAATGTTCTCATGAGAGAACTGATGAACTATTCTTAAAAAAATAGGAGGAAGTAGTCTGGTTCTGTGGATCTCTCACTCACTGTCACATGTTCTGTCCAAATCTGTATTCATAATTTTAGTGAACTTTCTGCTAGCATGGTGTCCATTTTATTTTTCCACATTTCTTGGCAAAGCATCAACAATAAATCCATGAAAAATAAAGCCATTGATTCGTCTAGCCTGAATACATTTCCATGTTGCCATGCATGTGAAAAATAAAACGACAGAGTGGTCCAACCTTGGTGCTGCCTTGTTCATAAACACCATGGTGTAAATATATTTGGGCTTGGTGCAGAAAAGCTGCCCACTTTCTTAAATGCTCTAAAATCCAAACATTTTCCTCAGAAGTACTGAGATGTATATGACCAAAGTCTTAAATATGAACAGCACAGATTTCTGGTTTAGTACAACATGCTGCGCAACATTTTCTGAAGTTTTTTATAAAATTTTATAAAATTAATATTTGATTAATTCTAATTTCAAGGGTATGTATGATAAGTATATGGCATTTTTTGCATCAAAGTCTTTGATGCATAAGCAAAAAGTTAACATGCAGTAAACTTGTCCGAGTAACTTGGTCTGCGAGTGTTTTGCACGACGATCAAAATTTTTAAATAAATTTTAACTTGATAAACGAGCGAGGTCTTGCAATATGAGTACTATGTATACGCTTTGTCTGCCAAGTGTCACGTGATCACAACTCAGCGGATGGTTCTTCTCTCTCTCTCGCTGCAGGATTGTGGGTAATTGTCTTCCATGCTTGGTTTCAGTTGGCGTGCCTCACTCGTATAGTCAAAGTTTAGTAGAAAAGCACCAGAATAAGGGCGTAGCAATGCGAGCGATGAATCTCTTTAACGACGATGCAATGTCCACATTTCCGTGAAATCGAAAAGGAGGCAAAAGCAGCTGTCAATGGATAGGTTCCTTGTTAACGTCGCACAAAAAGAAAAAGATTCCAGTGAGCCAACAGATAGCAGTGATTCTGTTAGTTGTAGTGAATGTCATCCTACAAAATCACCCTCCTCTTCTCCTATCTCTCGTCTTTCTCACATCATCCTTGAGAACATGATTCTTTTCAAAGGTAAAGTGCAGGTTAAGTTGTTTATTATTATATCTATTTTTATTTTATATTTTGTATTAACCATTTTTATATGAATATTTTTGGGTTGTGGAACAAATCGCCTGAGCTTCCATCATTTCTATTGGGAAATTTCGCATTGATATATGAGTGCTATATGGATTACAAGCACGCTTCCGGAACGAATTATGCTCGCAAACCAAGGTACCACTATATCCTGTTTTGAGCAATGTCAAAACAGTAAACTACTTCAATAGTAGTTTGTCAATAAAAACCCAACATGCAAATCCAATAAATCCATTATAATTTTCACTGGCATCTGTAAGCCTCCTACTTCCCCTTCTACACCTTAGACTAGAGATGGGTAGTTCTTCCAAAGAGAGTTACAATGCAAGTCATTTGCCTACCTTTGTGTTGGTACCTGATTTATCCTTTCACATTGTAATAAGTTCAATGGATAATATTAGCGAAGCAAAGCTAGAATTAGCATGCTCTACATCTTATAACTCTACTGCGGATTTAATTTTTTTTTTGCTCATGGGTTGGAAGTTATGTGCTAACACAATGAGCTACTTCATCTGTTTGCAGACAGTTACGGATTACAAAGGGTTTGTCACCTCTTGGACTAGCTGAATGCATTCTATGCATGCTTTGAGGTGAACCCTCCTAATTTCAGCCAACAGAACATGGCACCCGCATCATGAGTTCCCATTGGTCAGGAAATCACACTCACCATCTTGGAACACGGTTTGAAGAGAACATTCAGGAGACTGAACCCCAGGAAGGCAGCAGGTCCAGAAGGCATCCCTGTGCGAGTATTCAAAGCCTGTGCTGACTAGCTAGTTCCGGTGTTCAAAGTAATATGCAAACAATCCCAGACCCAGTTTGTTATGCCGACATGTTTTAAACGATCCACCATCATACTGGTACCAAAGATACCACATCTTCCCTGTTCGAACGATTATCACCCTGTCGTAAAAAGCAAAAACTACTTTGAGATATTTGTGAAGCATCTCACTACACAAAGACCTGGACCTGGCAGAATTTGCATACCGACCAAATAGAGTCACTGATGACGCCACCACCTTTTCACTTCACACAGTACTGGCCCACCTGGGCAACAGGAAAGGGAACTATGTGTGGTTCATAGATTACAGTTCAGCATTCAACACCATAAACCTCTCCAGGCTCGTAAATAAGCTCAGTGACTTCAGACTGAACGTTTGCTTGCATAACTGGATACACAGCTTTTTGACAAACAGATCCCAGGTAGTATGAGTGGACCGCAACACCTCATCGACCCACACCTCTCAACATGGCGGCCTCCCCAGGGGTCTGTCCAGAGCCCTCTACTGTACTTTTTGTATATCTATGACTACACAGCCACATTCGACTCCATTATATAATAACACACATTATTATTGTATAACCATGTAATGTTTGTTATTAATGTATATTAAAGCTGTTAAGGGATGTCAAGATGTACTTGCATGCTGCTTATGAATGTTCCATGAATGCATTATGAAGGTGCACTGAATGTTCTATGAATGCATAATGAATGAATTATGAAGGTGCACTTAATGTAAAGCATTCCCAAAAGTTTATTTTTGACATAAAAAAGAGGTCCTGAAGTTGGCAGCCTGGTGCTCAAAGAACAATCTGGCTCTGAACATCAAGAAAACCAAGGAGATCATAGTCGACTTCAGCACCAACTTAGCTGCCCTCTACATCCATAAAAGAAAAAAAATGCATCAATTGCTAGTCCAAACAATGTAACCAACATCTAAAAGCAAAATATCATAACATATGTTATAATAATAATAATAATAATTATTATTATTATGTTACAAGAGTGTGCAATTCCCAGGTCACAATACAATTTGTCTATGGGTAAACAGTAATACAGCAGCACTGTGGCAAATGTTTGGTATGTTTCTCCTTGCAGATAGTGGAGACCACATCCAAAATCACCCCGTATGAAAAAAAATGAATTGTGCATAATAAGGTTACAGCTGTCCAGCCACATAACTAACTAGCTACATAGCTATATGTAAGGAGGAGCAGGGACACAGGCAGTACATGCAGCTACCTCTGGAGCATCGCTGACTGTCAACTTCAGTGACCTACTTGCAACCCCCTGCTCCCATGACTCTGCCTCAACACACACCCCTCATCACTAATCACCCTTCTTTATCTAGATCCCTATAGACCCAAGTTATGACCTATAATGACAGTGCCCTGTGCACAGGAAGCTGAACAGTTTATAAAATCTGATTTTTACAAAAACTCCACACGACTGAGACCTAAGAAAAAAAAAAAAAAAAAAAAATATATA
>JAODLC010000045.1:16458676-16476949 GCA_026781145.1 Hippopotamyrus pictus
GTTTTTTATGTGAGTTGCTGGAAACAACCTTTGTACAAAGACAGACTGGGTTATTAAAAATTGCTGGAAATCAAATTCGATTAATCGAAAAATATAATCGTTAGTTGCAGCCCTAGTCATCAGTCTTAATCAAAACATGCTGCCAAAATTATTATTTAATTTTAGTCTTTTGACGAAAATGCAGTTTAATTTTAGTCATCTAATTTTTATTTTAATTCTGTCTAGCTTTATTTGCAGAATATTACAGGATATTTTGTTAACTAAATCCGCTTTAGATTTTGTTGTTTTAATGTACTGTACATTAAACAAACAGGTCCAGTCATAGTCTAATAACTCAACTCAAGATCTACTCTTCAAGTGGCCTTTGTGCCGAGATCTAATACCACTCTAGCTATTGGTTTCCTACATAGTTAACATGCACACAGCAAATCCAGACAAGTCCAGGTAATTCTCCAAATTGAAAAAGTGTAAATTAATGTATTTCTCTGCCTTAGTGGGACTGCTGGCACTGGGAAGATGCAGCTCGGTAAAAACTGACTGCTGTGCTGCTGACGGACTTTTCAGCTGCATGTGGCTGTTTTAGGCAGGAAACTCGGTCTCGTAGCTCTTGTGCGTCGTTTTGAAATGCCTCTCCAAATTGCCCTTCTTTGTTAAAGCCACCATCACATTGCATATGGACTTTGAGTAAAAAAAAAAAGAATCCTCTTCCCACTCTGAATGAAAATGATACATTTTGGTCTTTTGGCTTCTGACATGTTTGCATGCTGAATGTTTATTTTACAGGATTAGTTGCACACTGAAAAGGGGGCACATGCAGACTGACGATTGTGTCAGTACATTTCATCCTAGTTTTTGGCATCATAAATTACTATTTTTAACTCTCCTGTCAAAAATCTTCGTTGAGAAATAATTTTTGTGATAGTTTTCCTCAACAAAATTAGCACTGATGTTTACACCCCTAGTAGAGTAGCTAATCACAAAAGTTTGCATCAGTAGTAATTTCTGTTATGTTTGTTTTTCAGGTGCTAATTAAGACTCCCTCAGGGGAGTGGCAGACCGTACAGCTGCAGGAGACAACCGTATCCACAACAGCTCCTGCCCCGAGCTCCAGTACAGTTAGTTTGCCCTCAGCTGTGGCCTGCAAGAGGTCCCTGACTGGGGGGCGAAAGGAGCGGACCTTCCCTAAGATTGCTCCTGCTGGGGGCCTCATTGCACTAAATGCAGCACAACTTTCTTCAGCAGCCCAAGCTGTGCAGACCATCAGCATCAATGGCGTACAAGTGCAAGGAGTCCCTGTCACGATCACCAATGCTGGGGGTAAGTCTGTCGGGTACACTGGGTAAGGGGCACCCTTCGTAGGGCACCCTTCATAGGCCGCGCAAGGAGCTCTCACTAGCAAACAGGCTACAAAAATGAATTACAGTGTAGTAACATAGACTCATGAGAGGTGTCAGATAGATCTGTATGACAGACATAAGGTGTATTACCTTAAAATTAGGCATTTCAGTTCACTGTGCCTTCTAGCTTTTGTTTTTGGGTAGTTTTGTTTTTATTTTGATTTCATAAATTGCGCTTTCATGGTTTAAAAGTTATTTGGATGGTAATGTATTGTTTCACCATATGGATCTGTTTTAAGAACTTTCTTTGAATTGTGATCCATTTGTGTACTTTTAGGGTGCAGTTACCAGTGCCCTTCTAATAAGCTGATATTCAACTAGGAAAGAGCTGCCCTCCACTGGATTGGTTGCTGCTCTGTCTGTTTGACTTTCATGTACAGTCAATTGTTGAAGCTCTAAAGAATAAGAAGAAAGCCTTTATTGTTATTGAAAAGAATCCCAACAAAATTAAGCACTTTAAGCAGTAGAATGTGCACTAGAACAGCAGCAGTATGTATGAATACATATTATTGTACAGCAATGACCATGGATTATTTACAGTCTTAAAGTGCTTATTTGAATTGGAAGGTGTGATCCTTCTCCATCTGGTCTCCATTATTGAGAAAGTCTTTTATCCATATGCAGGTGGAGGGTGGGAAGCCTATGTTTGTCAGCTTGCTTACCAGTATGTCCAGGATTATTGTATTAAATGCTGAACTGTAGTCCAAGAAGAGCATCCTTACCTACTTCTACTAATCCAGCATCATCTATTACTAATATATGTATAACTAAAGCTGATATACTACAAAGCCTAGCTAAGCTAAGAAATCACAGGCCCCTGATGGGATCTTACCTATTGTTTTAAAAAGGATGAGGGATATTATTTGTCGACCTATAAGTTTACCATTTCAAAAATCCTTATCTGCTGGTGTGGTACCTTCTGATTGGAAGCACGCTAATATAACACCCATATTCACAAACAGGCCTATATATACTGTGATTTACTTAGATTTTCAGAAGGCCTTTGATATTGTCCCCCACAAATGGCTTCTGCTTAAATTCACAGCAGCAGGAATTGTAAGAACTGTAGTAGTTTGGATTGAAAACTGGTTAACAGACAGGAGACAGTAGGTAGTTATTAGAGGCACAATGTCGCAGTGGGCCTGCGTTCATAGTGGGGTACCGCAGGGTTCTATTTTAGGGCCACTGTTATTCCTAATTTGCATTAACGATATTGACACAAATACATACAGTAAGCTGGTTAAATTTGCAGATAACACCAAGGGGATGGTGTAGCAGATACTAAACTAGCAGCACAGAGGCTACAGTGGATTCTTGATTTAATTAATGACTGGGCTGATACCTGGCAGATGTATAGCTTACAAATGTAAGGTAATCCATGCAAGGAGCAGAAATATAAAGCACGTATATACAGACTTTGATATGTATGTTGATGCTTCCATGTCCCACTCTTGCCAGTGTGGGGAAGCAATAAAAAAGGCCAAAAGGATGTTGGGTTACATCTCTAGGTGTGTAGAGTCTAAGTCAAGGGAGGTGATGCTAAGATTATATAATTTTTTGACCCCTACCAAGAATATTGTGTGCAGGTTTGGTCACCATACCTTAAAAGCCTATTAGTTGAGTTCTCCCCAACTGAGCTTGATGAGCCGAACGGCCTCCTCTCGTTTGTAAATTTCTTATGTCCTTATAGCTCCCTCTTTGGTTTACGTGGTTCTGTGCAGTGTGTGGAGTGGTGACAGCATCATCGTCTGTGGACCTGTTTGAACTGTATGCAAACTGATGTGGGTCAAAGGTGGGTGGGAGACTGGATTTAATGTGCTGTGAGACCGATCACTCAAAGTACTTCATTGTTTAAAAAAATTCTTTAAAGAATTTTTAATAGGGGTTTCAGTATTCTGTCAAAACATCTTAAAAACAGTCAATCCATACAAACAGGACTTGCAGATGGATTACAGGAAAGTGTCTTCAGTCACATGAAAACAAAATGAACTTCTTCCCTCCAGGTCAGCAGCACCTCACTGTGCAGACAGTTCAGGGCAGTGGCCTGCAACTGGGGAGCGTGAGCGGGGCCCCTGGCCACCAGCTGCAGGTGGAGCAGGCCCTGGCTTTGGAGATTCAGGGACAGCCCGGAGAGAAGAAGCGTCGCATGGCATGCACGTGCCCCAACTGCAAGGATGCGGAGAAAAGGCAAGTGATCGCCACTGCCGTGCCCTGATGAAGGGGAATCGTACGGGCATGGCGTGGTGCACCGTGCCATGCTCAGCCTGCGTCTTGCTTCCCCGGCAGGCCTGGGGAGATGGGAAAGAGAAAGCACATCTGTCACATTCCCGGCTGTGAGAAAACCTTCCGCAAGACCTCGCTGCTGCGGGCGCATGTGCGCCTGCACACTGGTGAACGGCCTTTTGTCTGCAACTGGGTATTCTGCGGCAAGAGGTTCACACGCAGCGATGAGCTCCAGCGGCACGCCAGGACGCACACAGGTGGGTATGGGGTCCAGGCATGCTCTTTACACACACACATGCACTCTATTATCACTGAACACACCACACAGGCTGTTTTTGAATGTGTTAATAGCAATAAAAGTATCTTTCATGGCTTGTAACTGCCTTCGTTCACTGTGCTGCAGTTTTACAGTATAATGTCTCTCTCTCTGTACCTGCAGGGGATAAGCGCTTTGAGTGTTCACAATGTCAGAAGCGCTTCATGAGGAGTGACCACCTCACAAAGCATTACAAAACACACATAAATACTAAGAATTTGTGAAAGAAGAAAAAACCTTCAGTGTCTTTGAGTGTGGTGTATACTAATGCGTATATATCGGCCATCATGAACTGCTCCCGTTTGGCAGAGAAACTGAAAAGATGATTATGTCCAACGATGGCTAGGAAGTTGAAAAGCACCCTTCTGCACCTCGACTGGAATCACACACCAGTTCTGGTCTTTGGAATGGATGGGGCTCCATTGTGTCCCTCCCTGTCTCGCCCATCTTCTTATGCAGTGAGTTCCTTCAGTCCGTGAATCCAGCCATGCTACACAAATTCTCCTGTTTCGTTTTCCCCTCAAAGTCTGAATTGAGGCAGCTTTCAATGCTCCTGATTTCTTGCAGCCAGTTGTTCAGAGTTGACATTGGCCAAAGCTTATACAGCGTTTACCTTTTTTTTTTATATCATAATGCGCAAATAGTGGACAGAAAAAATGGGTATTGTGATCTATGCCGTTCTTATATAGTCAAGATCAGTAGGACTTGGCATGCAGACATCATGGGTCTTGAACTTACATATGTCATGCACATGTGTTGACCCTATACTTTCCTATGCCTGTCCAGCATCTGTGGATAAACATATTTATGTTCATGAGTGCTGGGTTGTGCTTTTTCACTTTATTTCCCTTTTAGGTGGTCATTTGGGAAGGCCACTTGTAAATTGTGTACTGTTATTGTACAACTCTAACTTAAAGCTGATTAAGCAGCTTGAAAGACCTCACTTGATGTAATTATTTTTAGGTAGTGACAAATTTTATGATTAGGCCTTATGTACTAAGTAACATTGGGTTACCCAGCTCCTTAAACTCAATAGGCTTTCTGGTTTGAAAAAAATAAGCATTCCAAAGGCTATACTGGTGAAAACATTTAAAGGATGTGATTGCTCCAATAAAAATGCAGTATGAATTTTGCTACATCTAAAAGGGACTAAAAAGTGGAATTGTGTGTGTGTGTGTGTGTGCGCACGCATGCATAGGTTTATATGGGTAAATGTAAAATACTGGACTGTGTTACCTGCTGGCTGGAAAAATATGTTTGGCTGGCCTGACTCAGTGCAAATGAAGAATGGGATGTCCTGTTGTAAAGCGCAGTCTGTTAAATAAGAAATTCTAGATTACCTTTTACAACATGTTTAAAGGTTGTCTTAGATTAATTGCACACAGTATTTATACAGATAGTTTCTGTCTATTCCTTGAAATGGCTTTTTGTAGAACTTTCAATGTATATGCCAATCTACATGTCTGCACTGATTAGATCCAGGAATTCTCTTTTTTAAGTATGACTTTTTCAAAAATATTGGACAGAGTAAAAAGTCTTTTATCCAGTTGTTGGTCACAGAATTAGCATATATCACTCAGACTGGGAAGAATACTTATGATGTTATAGGTATATTTCTGCTTTCCTGGGATAATTGTTAGTCATAGCTTAATACCTTATTACTGATCTGTTTTTACAGCTTGCATTATCCATTACAAATAAGTTACATTACATTTTCTGTTTTCACATCCACCCTTGAGGACATCGTCAGTAGCAGTGTTGCCCAGTTCACACTTTCAGCACTGAAAAAAGCAGTTTCTTTTAATTATAATTTTAGTGGCGTTAACTTCTCCCTATTAAATTAATTGCTTAATTTGATACATTACTTCAACATTTAAGTTACCATTTTAAAAAAGTCATTAATGTGGACCATATTAGCCAATAAGGTACAAGGATGGAAAATGGCTTAATAGTATGCAGAAATATCAGTTTTACTTTGGTTACTTTGCAAGGGCATTTCTCATTTTTAAAACCTTAGTTTGGTTATAGACTCATAGATCTAAATGCTCCAGTTTTTCTTTTCTTTAGTTAATTTTGGTAAAAAATATTTTTCATGCATACATGTCCCTAAATTTTCAGCTAAGTTGTTTAACCATTTATCATAATTTTCTATTTTTGATTCACTTGTCAAAATTAGGAACAGTGTTTCATCCTAGTCTTCACCCATTTAGGTCCAGTACACTCTCGCACTTGGGCAATGGATATCAAGCTTTTTTCGCCGCCATTGGGCACAATACATGTCCTTTATGAAGGGAAATTTTCTTTATGTAAGATTTCCTCTGCAACACAAGTCCAGCTAGATATCCATACTTTTTACTGTAAACTGCAGTTGCCAGTTTGTACAAGAGCTTGTTTATTTTACTTTTGATATGTTTGTCTCTTTTTTAACAATTCAAACCAACCCTAATAAAGTAGACAGATATTTCTAATTTTTGGATTTCTGTGTGGTTTTGGACTTGCCACTTGCAGCAGTACAGCACAGGGATCATGGGGGGGTGTATATGTTAATGGTTGAGGAAAATGCCTTTGGATTATATGAATGCATTCTACTGATACCGCTCTGTGTTTATTTTCACCCACCTGCTAATATTGAAAATACTGTCAGGCATTTACATTTATTGAGTTAATCATTTATTCTATGTCCCTGAATTTCTCACATCCTCTTAGACCTGCATTTCCTTCCTGTTCTGGGGTGACATGGGTGGTGCTAACCTTTTGTTGGAGCAAACTGTACAAAATGTAATTTGATTTAATTTATGCTATTTCATTTATACTAGAAATGTTTTCTTTGTAAACTGAAAAATGAATAACACCTTGAATAAAACGTGTCCCCTTTTTTCTTTTGCTGTATTTGTATCTAGTGGTTATGTCCAAGAGTATTAACATGGTAAAGGCACAGTATTACTTTTAGAGGTGCACTGATCCAATATTAGGATCGGTATCAGCGCTGATCCATAACTTTTAGATGGATTTGGTATCGGCCATATGTGAACGACCCATGTCAGGTACGTGCTCAGGTTTCAGTTTGTAAAAAGGGTGTTCCTATTTCATGTGAGCGCAGTGACTTCCGCCTGCTGTGACATCATGTGCATACAGTAGGATGAGCATAAGGACATCAGACAAAAGAGTGATGATTTGGAAGTATTTTACACTTTTAACAGTAACAGTAGCACTGCAATCTTTGTAAAAAAGTTTTGAAAGGGGTATTTAGTAGAAAATCCCACTAAAAGCACCGTTTTCATTTGCCGCCGACACAATTCTTAAGTCTGCTTGCCACTTCAATACAATACAATATCGTGCATAAAATATAGCTTATTATTTCATTGTTGCATATCGTGGCTCGTTTTTGGAAGTTTATCATAAGATTTGATGAGTCCGTATTTGCCATAGAGAGAATGACTGTCTTTTTCCAGTCATGTTTTATATGCATGCAGCATTAGCCTCAGGTAGCTAGCCGGAAGTAGACAGATTACTGCAAGGCAGTGTGGACTTACCCAAAGTAAAGGGAAAAAAAAGCGTAGTTTTGATATTTTCCATATGTTGCCAGGTATAAAAAGACCAAAAATGAACACTAAGTGGACTACTTGATTACTTTAAGTGAATTATTTAAACTGTATTTGTATAGGAATGATTGTCCCAAGCCTTTTGATCCATATAAGTGGTTGATCACTATAACCATGATCACTATAAGCATGGTCCACTGTACTTTGGATCGCAGTTCTTGGGACATGGAAAGGCATCACATCAAGGTAAGTTTGTATTCTTATTGCTATACATATATGTCGACATAGGGACATTGTGGTTACACATTTAATTTATAAAGATTTTTTTGATTCCATTGTGATATATGTGTCTGCAATATTGGAAAATTGATTGTATCTGCGCACAATGAGGAGGAGACTTTCGGAGGATGGCCTGGTGTCAAGAAGGGCAAAAGGATTGAAGTCAATCAAATAGACAAACTCATTGAAGAAAAAGCCACACAATTAAGGAACTTGCCATGATACTGCATGACTATCGCAGGTTGAGGTCCATTCACTGGTTGTAATGGCATCACCAGTTCACATAATGAATGCCAGTTTGTTTTTACTTTTATTCTTTTATATAATAAACATTTTATTTTTCTATTATACTCAAGAAGTTAAATAAAAGTGTGTTCAAAATCACTAAATCTATTCTGTTGACCCATGTTCCCTATTTAAATTCTGTTGTATTGGCCAGGAGTGTGTACAGCCGTGGCCAAAAGTTTTGAGTGACACAATGATTTTCACAAAGTCTGCTGCCTCAGTATTTATGATGGCAGTTTGCATATACTCCATATACTGAGTGATCAGATGAATTGCAATTAATTACAGTCTCTCTTTGCCATGAAAATTTCTACTGCAGTTCAGCCCTGTCACAAAAGGGGCTGCTGACATTATTTCAGTGATTCTCTCCTCAACACGGTTGAGATTGTTGACAAGGACAAGACTGGAGGTCACTCTGTCATGCTGATTTAGTTAGAATAGCAGACTGGATGATTTAAAAGGAGGGTAGTGCTTGAAGTCATTGGTCTTCCTCTGTTAACCATGGTTACCTGCAGGGAAATACATGCAGTCATTATTGCATTACAAAAAATGGGCTTCACGGGCAAGGATATTGCTGCTAGTAAGATTGCACCTAAATCAACCACTTAACGGATCATCAAGATTCAGCTGCGGGATCAGGGCATCACCAGTGCAGAGCAGGCAGCAGGCAGGTGTGAGTGCATCTGCACGCACCGTGAGGAGAAGACTTTTGGAGGATAGCCTGGTGTCAAGAAGGGCAGCAAAGAAGCCACTTCACTCCAAGAAAAACATCAGGGATAGACTGATATTCTCTAAAAGGTGCAGGGATTGGACTAATCAGGCCTGGGCTAAAGTCATTTTCTTTGATGAATCCCCTTTACATTAGTTTGGGGCAACTAGAAAAAAGAGAAGAAAAGGTGAGCGCTACTATCAGTCCTGTATTATACAAACAGTAAAGCATCCTGAGACCATTAATGTGTGGGGTTGCTTCTCAGCCAATGGAGTAGGCTCGCTCACCATTTTGCGTAAGAATACAGCCAGGAATAAAGAATGGTACCAAAACATCCCCCGAGAGCAACTTTTCCCAACCATCCAGAAACAGTTTGGTGACAAACAATGCCTTTTCCAGCATGATGAAGCACTGTGCCCTGAGGCAAAAGTGAGTAAGTGGCTTGGGGAACAAAACATCAACATTTCGGGTCCATGGCCAATTCCCCAGACCTTAATCCTATTGAGAACTTGTGGTCAAATGGCAGGTGGACAAACAAAACCCCACAAATTCTGACAAACTCCAAGCATTGATTATGCAAGAATGAACTTCCCTCAGTCAGGATTTGGCCCAGAAGTTGATTGGAGGATGCAAGATTGACCATAAGAAGGGATCGCGGTGGAGGGAGATACAAAAAGTCCACCAGAGAGTGCAGCCGGAACAGCGAGTAGTGAGAACTCCACAGAAGCCGGTCCTGCATCCGGCACAACCAACCTGTCGGCCGGAATGGGCTCCGAGTGAGCTGGAAGACGTGCCGAAGACCCCCAGGCGTGCAGGTGATTACCCGAGGACTCCATGGTGTTAGTCAGAGAAGAGATCGGATGAGCCAGAGGGACGGATGAGCGGGGGGAACCTGAGATGCTGGCAGCCCAGCGGGCGAAGAGGGCGCAGCCAGTGAAGATGCAGCGGACGTCAGTGGAGAAAAGGCAGCCAGTGGAAGCATAGTCGATGGCGATCTGTGCACTCTGGGGAGGTGTAGGTAGATTCCTGAGCACGAGAGATCAGGAGCGACAAGGACACCCCCCTTCTCCACGAAACCCCGGAGTCGTTGATCAGACCACCGTCGCATGTCCCAGCCTGGAGACAGCAGAAAATGACGCATCTCTCTCCACATGGGATGTGGAGCACCAGAACCTTCACCGAAAACGGGTGAAGGATAGACGAAATCCCCAAGAGGAGGCGGCACGTCGGAGTCAGACATGATGGAGCCCAGAGAGGGGGAAACGGAATGATTTCCTAACTTCCCAAAATCGTAAATAAATTAACCTAACTTCCCTGGGCCATCTCTACCGGGAACTTGTGTAGTTCTTTTACTTTACATATAACCGGCCTGAACCCCACCAAGCAAGCCTGAGGCGACAGTGGCAAGGAAAAACTCCCTTTATCAGGAAGAAACCTTGAGAGGAACCTAGACTCAGATGGGGACCCCATCCTCCTCTGGGCAACTGGGGAGCATGAAATTGTATTGACATTGACAATAAACAATTTACTCATTCAGAGCACCACATGGCAACATGGTTGATACATAGCCAGTCCCAACCAGCCATCCAGCTATTCAAAAATTTTCAGATTCCTGCAACCTTGTGTTTTTTAAGTCTTTATTAGGATGCTTCAGGAATGTATTAAATATATTTAGTTTTTTCCATTTCATTTCTTTTCCAGCCAGATTGCCAATGTCTCTGCTAATCCTGCATTTTAGAAAATGGTCCTGCCCGCTCGTCTGATCCTCCCGTTTGCCATGCCCCCTTGTTAACCTTGTATGGAATCCCCGCATTTACCAGCTGTTTCTTGTTGCTGTCATTAACCCTGTGTATTTACAGTCTTATGCAAAAGTTTGGCCACCCCTCAATAAATAACATATTTTGGTCATTTTTTAAACATAGTCTCTCTAGGAAATGGAAAAAAATGCACAATATTTTCAGCAAACATTGATGCATTGTTACTTTTTATGTCATAAATTGAACAAAGATAAAAAATAACATAATTGTGGCACTCTGCAAAAGTTTGGGCACCCTAAGAGTTCCAAAATCTCAGATTCTTTTTACAAGGTATCAGACCTTAATCAGCTCGTTAGATCTGATGCATGGCAACAGCTGTCATTAGTAAATGTCAGCTGGTGCCAATTTCAAAGCTTTACAAATGCTCTGACTCTTCAAACCTTCTGCACACACTTGTGGACACTCAACAACCTAAGCAGCCGTGTAAGACTGAAAATGAAAGTTATTGATGCCCACAATGCAGGAGAAGGCTACAAGAAGACAGCAAAGCGTTGTCAGCTTGCAGTTTCCACAGTGAGAAATGTAATTAAGAGATGGCAATTCTGGGGAACTTTGGAGGTCAAGATGAGATCTGGAAGACCAAGAAAACTCTCGGAGAGAACTGCTTGTATGCTAGTCAGAAAGACAAATCAAAACCCCCATTTGACTGCAAAAAACCTGCAGGAACATTTAGCAGACTCAGGAGTGATGGTGCACCGTTCCACTGTGCAGCGATCAAACTGGATTCATCAAAGTTAGACATTCATCAAATAATATGCACAGATTATTTAATTTAATCCATGTCTCAAGATAAAACAAATTTGAAACCATAATCATATCCCTAGATGCAGAAAAAGCTTTCACTAGAGTAAATTGGACATCCCTGCATGAAATACTTAAATTTGATTTCATTTATTAATTGGATAAGAATTTTATACAGTTCAGATGAATCCAAGTCCTTAACACCAACCACAGGATCAACCTCTATGCAGATGGTGTACTCCTCTATCTGCAAGAATCATCAAAATCTCTTCAAGAAGTCACACATAATTACGCTCACACACACATAGACACTGACACTACAACTCCTCAATGCAATCATACCTCAATTACTGCATCTCATAACTAACAGCTGTTGTCATGTATGGAATTCTCAAACAGGGCGTGGTTGTTAAAAAATCTGAGCTGCACACATATTTCAGGTCTTGTATGGATTCAATCGGGCTTCAGTCCTGAATGCCCAGGCCAAGCAACATGCCTGCCAGGAACATTGTATAGGTCAGTAGTCCTCAAACTGTGGGGCGTGACATGTTTTCTCTCTATGAATTTTTTTGGTAGTAGAGCCTGTGATCAGAAAGTTGCTCATGCTGGGCAGAGTAATTTCATTGTTGAGTCTTTGACCAAAGTCCCAGTCACTCCAGGGATTGTCTGACCCATCTGACCAGTGTACATCACTTCAGATAAAAACATCTGTTAAATAATAAAAAAAAAATGTATAAGCTGCTATTGCAGTATGTTGTTCTTACGTACATGTTCACTTTTAATTCTTTTTAATTCTTTTTGTGTGTCTGTGTATGATTTAAAGTCTTTTATTAGAGGCTATGAGAATTGTAAGCTATTGCAAACAATTGTATAAAATTGTGCAGGTGGATTGACCCACCTTAATCATGTCAATGTTCCTCCTAAAATATATGTGAAATTACAAAAATAAAATTATTATTATTATTATTTTAATCTGGCCCATTAAGTTTTGTAAAGACAGGGCAAAGCTACATATCAACTGTAGCCTAAACAATATTTTGTCATTTTAGTGATGGCCAAAAATTATAATTTCTAATCAAAATGCTCAAATGTACGCACACCTCCCCAGACTTAATCTTATCTCAGACTAGGTGGTATGAACTTTTAACAACCAGTAGAGGGTGCTATAGCTTAGTTGTTGCACAATCACAAGATATTCCCTCAAAAACGCAGCAGAGCATTTTTCTCCATTACTTTTCACAGAAATGAATCCTTTGATCCATGTTCTAGCTGCTTCTCCTGGATAGCATTGCTGTCCAAGGCAATATACAGGGCTTTGCTACAACCTGGATGGAAGACCAGCCATATAAAGGTATGTTTGAATGAATTAAGCACAAATTAAAAGTGAAACATTAACATAAATGCAAAATAAAATAATTTAAAAATCTAAGTGTATTGCTGTATTCGTGTGCAATGGTTGTATGATGGCCCATTCTCTGCTAGGTTTGTGTTTGTGTGTTCTCCCTGTGTCATCGTGGGGTTTTCTCTGGGTACTCCGGTTCCAGAAGCTTTGGACACAAGGCATGGAATAACCCAGGATGGTGTGCCTCCCCATCACAGGGTGCACTCATACACCATTCATTGACAAATGCACACCTACGGGCAATCTGGCAACTCCAATTAACCTCAGCATATTTTTGGTCTGTGGGGGGAGGATTGGCGTTGTAAAAGTGTGATGAAACTCATCATTGTAGGTATGTCTTTATTTTAAATAGACTGATTGTAAATCTGTACTGTGTTGTGTAACAGCAATACAAAGAGACAGACGCATAGAGGTTGTAAATTTACCTAAAACAAACAAAGGATTTTTAAACATGAAAATAATGAGAACAAAAACAAATGTAAACAATAGAGGAATTTGTTGTCAGGGAACATGCAGCTAAGCTGATGGAAGATGAAAAGATTAAAAGAAGAATGGAAATTCAGGTTGTCTGCCAGGGAATTTATAGGATAATTACTGAGGCTTTTTTTCTTATTACTGTTTTCTTTCTTAAATGTGGTTATCTTTATGTGGTATTATATGTTTTGTGCTGCTATATAGGGTCACTATGACCCTAATTTTTGTCATTTTATGACTTACTACTATGTTTATATAACTGATATGTACTTAGCTTCAAAATGAAAGCATAAATGTCTGCATTGTCGTGTAAAATTATGGTGCACATTCAGTTTATTTTTTCCGAGGTAGTAGTTATATAAAGCTTAAGTGTAAAGCTTCCAAAGTGCTCAGGAATTCTTTGGAAGCACTTTATGGTCCACTGGAGAGTGAACTATAACACATCTTTTAATGAACAAAAATATTTATCAGCTGTGCAATAAGGCCTTTGAGTAAGCTGATTTTTTGTAATTGTGCAGCTCTTTTGCAATGTCCAAAGTTTCATTGCAGCATATTTTTATGAGCTCGTGGCTTACATCTATGTGGCAAGTGTAGTATTGGTATATTTTACTGTAATGTTAAACATTAAAACATTTAAGGAACAGTTTGTGACAATACTTTGTCTGAAAATTAACCCATATTTAACAGTTAAGTTCATAAGAACTCATTGTATAGTTTCCACATTAAATGAGGTAACAGTTCACTTTTTTCTATTTGATGTGGTACAGGTAGTTAAGTCATAAACACATATTCTCCAGAAGTCAAACATATTACAGGTAACTTTGCTCATTTTTTGTTTTTCAGGACAGAGTCCTCTCGTATTTTTATGGTGCATGTAGGGCCTCCCTTAGCAAACAAGTCTGTGAGGAGAGGCCAGGCTATAACCCAATGAAAATGCTCAATGAAACGTACTAAGAAGAACTAGTGCACCATGCCCAGAACAGAGTTACTGGGACCCACCCGTGGAGCCTGGGGGTGGTAGGGCTTTGCCTGAAATGGCTACATGTATTCATTTTGAGGTCTCATTACCTGCATGATAAATAGAGCAGTCAGGTGCAGTGCAAAAGGGATGAGCAGAAACAAAGCAAATAGTTCAGACCTTGTCAATGGACCTTAGCCCATGGAACGTTACCTCTATCGAATGGATTTGTTTGTTCAGCACATTCCACAGATGCTCGATCGGATTGAGATCTGGGGAACTTGGAGGCCAAGTCAACACCTTGAACTCTTTTTCATGTTCCTCAGACCATTCCTGAACAATTTTCTCAGTGTAGCAGGAGCATTATCCTGCTGAAAGAAGTCAGGACCCAAGGTTTCCCAGAAGAGCATTGCCCAGAGCATCATGCTGCCTTTGTTGGCTGACCTTCTTTCTAAAGTGCATCCTGGTGCCATCTCTTCCCCAGGCAAATGATGCACACACACACAGCCATCCTCATGATGTTACAGAAAACACTACTCATCAGACCAGGCCACCTTCTTCCATTGCTCCATGGTACTGTTCTGATGCTTATGTGCCCATTGTAGATGCTTTCAGCAGTGGACACGGGTCAGCATGGGCACTCTGACACAGCAAGCTGCGATGCACTGTGTGTTCTGACAACTTTATGTCATAGACAGCATTACCTTTTTTCAGTAAATTGTGCTGCAGTAGCTCTCCTGTGGGATCAGACCAGACAGGCTAGCCTTCATTCCCCCCATGCATCAGTGAACCTTGGGTCCTGTTGCTGGTTCACCACTTTTGGTAGGTACAGTCAAGTCATTTGACACAACAGGAAATTTTCAGCTTGATTATAATCTTCCACCATCATATATGCGGTCCGTCATGGACAGAAATATCATTAGGCAGAGCATGACTGTACTGAGCACTGAATACCACATACGGGCCCACAAGACTTGGCATTTTGGAGATGCTCCGATTCACAGTTTGACCCTTGTCAAAGTTGTTCAGATCCCTACACTTGCCCATTCTTGCTGCTTCCAATACATCATGAAGAACTGATTGTTCACTTGCCTAATATACAATGGCACCCTGACACATGCCATTGCAATGAGATAATCACTCATTACTTATTCACTTGCCATTGGTTTTAATGTTTTGGCTGATTGGTGTATATTGGCCAACAATGTCAGACTTTTCTCAAGTACTATTGGAACCAGCCTTCTTGATCAGGGTTGGAGTCTTCCCAGCTCATGGTGAAAGATCTCAGGGGAATGTAAGAATGCTGTGCTCCCGAAGGACTACTTTTGTAATGCATACTGGGACAAAGGACTTGGGAACAGGAATTGGGGTAAACAAACGGGATTTTGTACTGGTCCTCGGTACGAAACAGGATCGAGGGGGATCAAAACAGGGAGCATAGCAAACTACGGAAGGAGTGTTCAACAAGCAGGACTGACATTCATGATGGAAATGGGGAGAACAGGACAGGGGAAGCACTTAAATACATAGCTAACGAGGGAGCAAACAGAGGCAGCAGGGATAACATGAGGGCGAGAAGGAGCGGTGGGACAAACAAACCCAGGTGTGGCTCCTTAGGGCCACGCTAGGGAGGAAACAGGAGGGGTGGATAGGTGGGTTGTGGAAGATTTACACAAATTGTGGAAAATTAGTTTAAACACATTTTTGATTCAACAGCACATCAATTTTTGGTAAATGTGTGCTAACAGCAAAATAACTAATCCAGTTAAATAACTATCCATCCATCCATTTTCCAGCCTGCTTTATCCTACTGGGTTGTGGGGGGGGTCCGGAGCCTATCCCGGAAGCAACAGGCACGAGGCAGGGAACAACCCTCGATGGGGGGCCAGCCCATCACAGGGCACACTCACACATGCACACCTACAGGCAATTTAGCAACTCCAATTAGCCTCAGCACGTCTTTGGACTGTGGGGGGAAACCAGAGTACCCAGAGGGAACCCCACGACGACACGGGGAGAACATGCAAACTCCACACACATGACCCAGGCAGAGACGCGAACCCGGGTCCCAGAGGTGTGAGGCAACAGTGCTAACCACTGCACCATCGTGCCGCCCCCATTAAATAACTAATCCAGTTAAATAACTAATACATAATCCAGTCTTTTCATCAAGTCTGCCCCCCTGGAGTTCTTTCTGGAGGGCAAGACAGTTGTTTCATGTGACTGACTCACAGGAAGGAAAACTCTGAGTTTTTTTGTATGTTTGCACAGAACACAAGTTTGGAGATATTATCCGTCTCAGAGTAACTGAGTGAAGTGTTTGTGATCTTATTGGGAAACTTAAATGCTCATATGGGAAAAGCTGGAGTTACCTGAAGAGACGTGATTAAGAAGAATGCTCTCCCCAAACCTAAACCCCAGTGGAAAACTCTTACTGTATTTCTATCCAAGCCATGCATATCCCAGAACTAACACCATGGATGTTCATAAATACATGGTACCAGAGAACTCTAGGCTTATGGTCAATGATTAATTGTAGTTTTGTTATCTCACTTAAAGCTGTGTGTTTCTGATACCAGGGAGAAGATAAGGGCAATGCTATTAATCTATCATCACTTGGTACTGATGTTGGATTCAGCTCTTGGGGAGGAAAAGAGATGGGCCAGGATGACCCAAATGAGCAGTCAAGGTTTACTAGGATGATCTATCTGATCTTTTGTGTGATTTTTAATCAGCCGACCAAATGTCATACTCAACAGCACTCTGTTGGTTCGTGGAAACATTACTTCTCTCTGTCACCTCTGACTTGTTCACTGGGGGCTTTGGGCAAGGATAATGTGAAGCACTTTGAGACAATGTGATCTTGTGGAAATGCACTATACAAATAAAATTGAATTGAAATTGAGCTGAATTGAACTAATTTTTGGGATCTACAATGTTCCAGCCCCAAAAATGGGAGACCACAGTATGAGCTCCATCATAGAAAAGGCTCAGCAGTGGATGTGCTTCCTGCTCCTAACTACCGCAGGAGCTATTGATTGTTTTCTTTCACATCAGCTGGGAAAATCATTGTATGCCCCTCACACCCAGGCCATGAACTTCCTTCTGGCAGGCAGTGCAGATGATTGTGCAGCAAAACAAGCAGGTACAAGAACAGATTCTCCGCACAAGCCATAACTCTATAAACAGCTGACCCAGTTACCTCAGCTCAGCCCGCATTACCCCCCATTACCACGCTATACCACACTACTGTAAATGACTCACTGTACTTATTGTATTGAATTCTACTTATTGTATTTAGGCCAACATTCCTTGCACTGACATGCACTGTTTTACTTTTGTACAGTGATCAACCGCACAAGCGTATCTTGTCTTGTCTTAACTGTGTATGTATCTGCTATATGTATGAGATGCATTGACAAACAAAGACAAATTCCCCGTGTATATGAACATACTTGGTCAATAAACCTGATTCTATTTTGAGTGAATGTCCTGGGGCAGACTGGAGGGATTACATCACCCAGCTAGTTTAAAAGCGCATAAGGATCTCCCAGCACAAGCTAGAGGCCATGGGGTTAGAAACAAAAATGTCTGTTATACTGTCACCGCAACCCTTACCAGGAAAACAAGTGCAAAGATGAGATAATATAATGCTCACTTTACACTACATACAGATTTGTTATGTTTCCTTGCTCTGAAAATATCTTTCTACCTAATAGTGATGCCAATTCTACTAAAGTTGTTCTTTTAATAATTAAATTTTGATGCCCAGATCAGAGTTTGATGAAAAGATTTAGCAATAATATATTTCCACCAGTAGACATTATAAGCTACTATCACGAGTTCTGCAGCACTTCAGGCAATCCAATAATTTTAGGAGACTAAAACAGTCAGTAAGAAACATACAATAGTTAATAATTCATCCAAACCAAGCCCTTATTTATAGGACCAGTTTACACAGTATCGCCCCACCTCAACTAACAATTACATAGGGGAACAAAGTTCATAACTGATAAAGGACCTACAGAAGTCTTTGATTCCCAAGCCATTTTCATGTACTCGCTAGGAACACGATACTGTAAATATATATGGACTGAGATGGACTGGGATCCCACCCAGGATGTACTCGC
>JAODLC010000045.1:16593067-16617072 GCA_026781145.1 Hippopotamyrus pictus
GTAAGCGTGCTCCGGCACGAATGCTGAAACCCTATGTGAGTGCAGGCCAGAGGGGGAGTGGGGAGGGGGGACAATCGAACTTGGGCCCGGTTCACGGCAACCATGCATAGTGTTAGTACACCCTAAGCTACACAAGGCTCCAGCTCTCCAAGACTGGAGTTTGACACCCCTGATCTATAGGAACACATACTTCACACATTCCTTTCTCCTGTATTCTTCCAGAAGTTCAGGGTTCCCATTTAATTTCACCCTATGTTTTTCAGTCCTAGCTTTGGCTGCAGCCTTCCTGCGCTGGTTGTTTGTCAGTTGTGGCAACAGTCAGAAAAACAGTCACCATATTCCTTAAACAAAAAAGGCATGGTGGAGTATGTCCTCTGATTAACTGTGTCAGAAACAATTCAGTCTTATTGTTATTAACCATATAGTTGTTCACTTAGTTAAATACGAAGTGATTACATAATAAATAGTTAATAATTGTTAGATGTTAATAGAATATTAACAATTGTTAGAAGTAAATAAAATATTAATTAGAATAACTGTTCATTTATAAATGTTATATTAAGATCTCATTACTGCAACAGCTTCTCATTACTGATTCGATCCTTTAAAGTACATGGTAAGGAAGAACATGAGTAAAGATAATTAGAAGCTTTTAGCTAAGTTAGCAAATTACATGAAATTCCACATCTGCTACACATTGAAGTCTCTTATTTGCTTTACCATCACAAAAAATAAGGTAGTATGTTTTTAAAAGTAAATATCACTCCATTTATAAAAATTTCACAAAGTGACAGATGAGAGAAGAAGCCTCTTCTTGCAACTTGCAGGAAGGCAGGGTTGGACATCCAACCTGGCTGAGGAGGGTTTGGAGCCCCTACCTCCTACAGCCAGCGCCGTCTCTGCATTGCTCCATGCGTTGTGCAAGGCTGCCAGTAGCACTTGGGAAGGTAAGGCTCAGCTCCCAGTGTTTCCCTCTGGGTTGCTGCTGCTTCCTTCCACCACTATCATGAGGTTCCTGTCACTGAAGTCAACAGATAAGGTCATTGATATCACTAACAACCAGACATCCCACTTTTGACATCTAAACTCACACATGCACTGATTACTCAGCCTAACCCCCCAGCCCCTGGACTTCCTTCTATCTATCAGCTGTGCAATATACAATATCTAAATGGTATTGAAAACTGTGCAATATCTGTATACTGTACAATATCATCGCTCTGTGTCCAACATCCACTACTCACTGCATATGATCATCCATACTGTGTAATACTGTATTTAAATAATGTGCAATGACCTACACAGTTATTTATTCCTTCCATATGTACATAGCACCACAGAACTTTTTTCACTATTTGTTTATTGTTTGTTGTGTGTTATACATACATGTTTGCACTGGAGGAGCTGCTTTAATCTCATTGTACATGTGTATAGTGACACTAAAAGGCATTCGTTCATTCATTTATTCATTCATTCATTGTAGCCAAATCAGCACGGTGGGTGATTTTTAATAAAGACATGAAGTTGCTCTTTTAAAAGGAGTTTCGTTTTCATTAATAGTGCGCTACTAGAGGTAATTAGCAGCAGTACAGACAGGGAAAACCAGCAATTTACATACTAATCATATTCAGGGTAACAGCTACACAACAAAAGAAACCACTCTAAAAATATTACATTCAGCAGTTACAACACAATGCCCCATCACTTACTATTTAGAACATAAATACACAATTACATACAGTAATTCACAAAGTTATTTAAAGTGACATTTTGTGAAAGGCATACTGGTATACAAATAATATAAATCTCTATTGCCTGGCCCCGCAGCATCATAATATATTAATTTATGAAATATTTTTAGAGTTTTAGACTTTGCCCTATATAGTATGCGGATCTTCAAAAAGTTTGATTCTTTTAGATTTGACAACTGCTTTGACCAATTCACTGAAAAGCAGTTCAAAAGAATGAGTCATTCATGAACTGGACCTTATTAGCTGTAATTGGAACTGAAGGCTGGTAAAAGCTAGTCTACCTGTGAATAGAACACAAAACTTACATTGTAGATTTTTGTATAAATATATTGGTTTAGATATTTGTTTGCATAGAGATTTTGTATAATTTTTCTCATCTGTATATCAGCGTAAAATCTGGGGGGAAACATCATCGCTGGAAAAAATTAAATCTGTCTGCTGGTTCCACCCTGTATCTGTGAACTTCTTACTCACTGCTCCTAGGCTCCCAGCGCATCTGAACACCCTTCTGTTACCCATGTCCCTTAAACAGGAATAAGAAATCTGATCAAGTCAAATCAAGTCTTGCCAAGCAGGTCTTTAATGGCATTTTTAACCATACACATCTGAGTACAGTACACAGTTAAAAACGAAACAGCATTTCTATCAAGTGCCACATAAATTGACACAAGGATAACACATAACAGCCTAGTAATGTAGAGAGTAGTGTGCAGAAACTGTGCAAACATTGCAGGATCGTGCAAAAGGACAGGACAACTGACACCTATGAGTACAAACAGCACAATAAACCCAGTACTGATAAGGTACAGTTGGGTTGTGCAATGAGGTAGCAATAAAAAAAAATAAAAGATAGTATATACAGTATAAGGTAAATAAATAATGTTGACAAGTAAGTGTGTGTTTATGTTGTGCATGGCATCAGATCAGTCCCTGAGAGTTCAGTAGCCTGACGGCATGAGGGCAGAAAGTGTTTCTGAGTCTGGTTGTCAAGGCCTAAATGCTCTGGTACCTTTTTCCAGATGGCAGGAGGGTGAAAAGATAATGTGAGGGGTGGGTGGGGTCACCTACAATGTTGGGGGTTTTGCCGATACAGCGTGTAGTGTGAATGTCCGTGATGGAAGGGAGCAAGACTCCAGTGATCTTCTCAGCTGTATGTGGTGTATAATAAACAGGTAAATTAGAAAGGCCTCGACTCCAGATTTCAACAACTGAAAATTCATCTGAAAATTGTCTGAAGCATTTACAAGTACAAAAAAACCTATTTATCTAAAAGACACTTTTAGCCAAAGTGACAGAATTGAGAATACAGGGTCAGGCAGTCCCAGGAGCAACTGGGATAAGGGCCCAACAGTAACATCACTCAATCACCCACAGGATTTGAACCAGTGACCTTCTGATCCTAACCCACAGATTGCTCACCATTTCTAGCAACTGATTATGATTTTTTTCTCCAAGTTAGCCAACTCGACAGCATTTTACTCATACTCTATACTACATGTCAAGAAGGAAATAATTTTATTGCTTTTAAATGATTAATATTAGGGCTGTCAAAATTAATGGGTTAATGCGGATTAACCCATCATCATTATTAATCTGATTAAAATTTTTAACGTAATTAACCCATCTGCAGCGGAAAATCAAAATCCCTGAAATGTCTCTGTCAACCCATTTCGGGCAGTTTTGGTGCGTTCCATTTGCCCTGGGAACTCGTATTCCGAGTCGGATTCTGAGTTTTGAAGCCGGAAGTGATGGGCGTGCACGCTCCCATTTCTCGGAGATCCGAGAAATATCTCGGTGCGCAAAGAGGATCCAGAGTTCAGAATCCAAGATGGCTGCGCCTTTTATCAACAGAAGGGAAAGTTGTAGGTTTATACTGTTCAAGCACTACTTCTCATTTGTGGCTCATTAAATCGGTCGCACACACTTTACCGTCCAACTTATCTGTGGACATGTTGTTACGGAGTTTTATACGTAAAGCACGGTGCGTAATGTGTTATCAACTGATATTGCCAACAATGGCAATTAACCGGGCTAGAATTGCATTTCATGATTAGTCGGATTATTTGTTGGATTTACGGTAGTTCGGGCTAAGTTAACGAAGATAAAGACCATTTAAACTGAGGTACCTTAAATCAAACAAGTTGTCCGGCTAAGCAAAAAATCTTGCTTTTTGATATGGGTCCATGCAATACGCACTTCTGTGGCAGATGGAATGCATCCGACTCGTGTTCAAGATGTTCAATAAACATGTTAAGTGCATATATATTCCCTTTTTTCTTGAGTCTCTTTGCTCATGCAAAATGAAATGCGATTAATATAGATTAAAAATGAATAATTATTTAATCGTGATTAATCGAAATTAATCCACAGCAACCCTGTGATTAATCTGATTAAAGAATTTAATTGTTTGACAGCACTACTTAATATTTTATATGGGACACCTCAAATGCCCAGCACCGTTCCAGATTATAACACAAGTAAAGGTGCCGTCTGACTGGGAGGATGTATTATATCCATTGGTTCAGAAGACACCTTCTTCAGTGACCAGTGCATTTATCCCAATTTGTATGGGGTCACAGTTTAAAACAGGACGCAACATTTAACACTTAAAGCAGTGAAGCCTTTAAAAGTAATAGCAAATTTACTATTTTCAAGGAAACTGTTTTAATATAACCCATCATTGCATATATTTCTATAAAGCTCTACTCTTGTTTACTTTTCTTTAAATCAGGATACATCTTAAGCCTTATCTTCTAACCATTTTATCCATTCAGCCATATTGCTTGTCTAGTTCAGGCATGTAAAACGTTCTTGATCCCCATGGGAGAAACATTTACCCAACAGCATTGCAAAAATAAACTCCCAGTACAATTACCCTGAATTACCAAATAAATAAACAAGCAAATAACAGGAAAGTTCATAGTGCAGTGTGGGTGGCAAAAGTTAGGTAGTAATATGGAAGGTACAGAGATAGTAAGGCTACAGTTCTGCAGATATTAAATGTAATATACAAATTTAAACTAAGTGTAACATAACTCACGGGTCTGTGCCACGCTGCTGTTCCTTGTTTGAGAAGCAGCAGTGTGAGCAAAAGTAACTTAAAAGGTATCTTGAGCATTATTTTTATGCTGTATAGCTCAAACTGACCCAACAAGCACATGTAATACTAATACTTCGCTTCCAATGTGCGGAAAAATGTTAACGTATCTTTTGTTTCCAGCTGTGTACGTCAGGTCATGCAGGCGAAACATCTGCAGGCCACCAGGACGTGGACGCCCCTAAAAGCTAAACGCATGAATACACGCCCCTAGGATAGGTTACGCCCAAATCCTGCAGAAAGGAAATCTCAGTGTGGCCAGATCTTGTTCTGGTTTTGCCGTGACCGTAGCAATGTTTCAGTAGTAAAACATGGTTTATATCAGTCAGAGGTTATTAAAGGGTTAAGCCTGTCTGGAGCATTTTGATATCCACGGCCTGTAATTACGAAGATAGTTAAAATAAAGTAAAACAAAATAAAATAAAATAAGTAACCGGCCCTGCAGATCGGTGGCAACACTGGGGAAGTAGTTAGAGAGAGGTCTTATTGTTTGGTGCGACGGGCTCAGCGTGGATGTTCGCGAGTCGGAGTCTGCGCACTATATGTCTGTTAGCGGGGACGCCAAGGCGACATTACGGAAAACTCGCCTCGCACATTTCTTCTGCTTTCCGGAGTGCCATGGGATCGGAATACTGCCGACATGCTGCCTCTTGTGCTCGCTTTTCGAGAGATTAGGCTTGCCGATTAGGTTTTTGCCCTGAGCGAGCCGTCTGGAAAGAAAGCGTATGGACGCACTATGCGGGAAATGGTTGGAGGCTGCTGCGTGTGCTCCGATGAACGAGGCTGGGCTGAGAATCCGCTTGTGTATTGTGATGGACATGGGTGCAGCGTCGCTGTGCATCAGGGTAACTCTATTATTATAGCGCTTTTAGCCGGCTACATGCTAAATCTAGGCAAGCGGGCACCATACCGAGTAATCGGGTCTAATTGTTAATATTAGGCTCGTGGTTGCAGCCTGTTGTTTTTTATATTTATATTAATACAGATACGCCTGGTCACCGTGTCAATACCCATGTTGAAACAAGGCACAAAAACGTTGATTTTAATTTTCGCGTACTGTTGACGCCGAATATTATTATAGCTAATGATGTAAGTGGAATCGCGCTTTTCCGGTGTCTGTTGTCAGCGTTAGAACATCATGGCGATTATTTTCGGCCATTAAGCTGGAAAGTCTAGACAAAACACGGGTTCAGCGCAGGATACGCAGCGTTTCCAAGACCTTAGGGAGGACAGATTGTTTTGTTATTTGCCTGTGCTGAATGCGTTACACCAACCTGTCTGATATTTAAAACAAGGGGTGAATGAAATGAAAATAATCCCTGCTGTGCTGCTACCTAGCAAGTAGAGTATGAGAGGTTGTTGATTTTGTGTGTTTTAACTGCTTGCATGTATCAGTTTATTAATGCATACATAAATGAACATAACTCTGTAGGAACTCTACATAGTTTACTTTACTAATAGTGCGTTTTTCTAAAACGCCAACGGTAGTAAATATATCTGACCGGGCATTCTGCCTGTACCTGTAGAAAGAAGTACACATATATGTATACATATACATGTTTGTTTTTACTTGCTTCCTTGTTTTGGCCTCCTCTGGCTTGTTCCCTTGTTTGTTATTGATGAAGCTTCTATAATATTTAAAGGTGAGGAAGACATGCTGTCCAGGTTTTGCTAAAAACCTTTTTTGGTTATCCAAAAACTTAGTTAGTGCCCTTCAGGCCTATGGCTACCCCTGAAAATCGTTAATTTCAACGTTTAATAAATACTGTACCGATTTAGATAATCTACCTTGGGTGTATTTGGTTGTTCTGATAACAGTTCTTGGCTGTTACAATGTATGCCTTTTTACTTTTGGGATTTATTTCAGTTTTTCCTTCCAGACACCTCTATCCAGCCAAAACATTGGTTAATTAGATAATAGATGTAATTTAGGGTAAGGGTGCTGATTATTTGAATTCAGTGATCTCACAGTTTCAATAACCACATAAAATTACTAAGATTAATCTTAATTGTTTTTGTTAGAAGCATGTGAAAATACAAAAAATATATACTTTTTCAGTAAAGATTTTTCCACCGCTTTGCTTACTCAGCATTTAATTCATAAGTTAAGATAGGACTTTATTGATCCCACACTGGGGAAATTTACTCGTTGCTACAGCCAGTGATTAAAAAGCAATAGAAAAGAATTCATACTGCATGCAGAAAAGGAAGTCATTCAAGTCAAAAAGCTTATAAGCAAGTCTGCATTTAAATGGAGCAAAACATAGAGGTTACTGGGTTGTTCCTCAGCCTTTTTCTCTTGTTCTTCAAAAGCCATGGCATACAATTTCATAAAGTATATATCAGGAAAGAATGTAAATTCCGGATTTGTGGTACAGTATTGGTCATTTGGAATTTTTTTGTGTTTCTGTGTTGAACCCAATTAAGGCTCCAGCACCCTCCTCAAATGTGACCAGGATAAACACAAAATTGGTGTATGAAAGGATGGATGAATCTAATTACAATGCACTCACTGAATATTTTATCTCATGTAGATCACGATGAATTTTTTGATGTTCTAAACCATTTTCCATTATCTTATTAAATTTTGAATCCCTGTTATGGGAGTGGTATAGCACAACATTTTAATATGTCAGCTTTTTTAGACTCAAAAGACAAAACTTAAGGTCACTTTATAGATAAATGATGAAACAAGTTGTAAATTCCAGTGTCTGAAAGGCCATCAGACTATTGATAGGACTGAGTGAGCTTACTATTTCTGTTATGTTATTAATTCATAAAAATACTTTGTTTTGATTTTTAGTTGCTATACTAAAAATGCTTAAAACATGAATGTTGCTCATAAAGACAAAAATGTTATCTATTATAAGGCGGATAATATTGATTATGTATTTAGACTTTAGTAATATCATCCGTCCTGCTTGCTACCTCTCTAGTACAGGGTGCTGATGAGCCTGGACCCTTTTCACACTGCATGGGGGGGCGTGCACTGCACACTGGGTTCTGCTCACCAGCTCATGCTTGTGCACATGTACAAGCAATAATACGTGCACAGATATGGACATTTTTTCTAGTTATTTTAATATATTTTTGTTGAATATCGGCATACGAATAACTGGCTAACCTTAGGGCCACTTGCTGATGTGTTCATAAGTGGGATAAAGTTATGTCGTTTTTATCCTGTGAAAGAAGAAAGATCGATCTACTGGTTAGATTTAATAATGACTTAAAAACATGTTGTAAACCGGATTAAACCTTCTTGCCGGCTAGTACTTTGAGACTAATTCTAATGAGTTTTGTCCCGTTTTGAACCAGCACAGGACACAATTTCTCCATTTTTTGAAGCACACCATTTAATTTGCCTTAGTACCTCCTTCCTCTGCTTGGCACATCTAATTTTTCTGGACAGCTCCCCTATTTTTTTCGGACTTAAAATGACAACATTACTTCTATGTGGTGAATGAACCTATGAAATCCCTTGTCCTCCACTACGGAAAGTAGCTGATCATCCAACGCAGATCTTTAATAATGTCTTCAGCTCTGGTGCCACTAACTTTTAATATTCATAGAGTGTAAATATCGACTGGCAATATTGGCCGAGATTGACACATTAGTCCGATACCAATATCATGATATTTTACACATTTCGGCTGATACTAATATGTTAACTGATGTATTGTGCTTGTCTACATATAATCAGGTACTGTGGGCAGTTTAAAGATGCCCTTCTACTGAGCAGCAGGTGTTTGGGATTTACTTCTAGGAACTTGCATGAACACAGGAGGAACATGCAAATTCCATATATGTAGTGGCAGGGATCATATTTTAACAATAACTCTGGAAGAATGACACTGTGGTGCTGACAGTCGAGCCTCAACGCTGACCTGCTTTACTGATCGTGCTGCTGATGGCAGGTGTGAGAAGTGCACTTAAGTATTTCCACCATCTTTTTTTTAGTAGTAGCATTATAGTATTAAACATGTTTGATCTTACTGATCTGAAGTATACTCCCCAAATGCTTGCTGCCATTTGATGAATGGCACTCAGTAACAGCCAAGACAAGGGCATTTAAATAGGAGGTTTACTCTTTCGTATAGGGCCACTGTATTTTTTATAATTATGACTGTTTTAAAACACAATCAAACATTACTTGGATAAAAAAATCAACATCAGAACATTTTAAGTCTTTCAGGATAAATGGCTTTACTCTGCCCTCCCACCCTCTGTACTGTCGATACAGTAATGGAATTAAATCTTTCAGGCAATATCAGGATATGAGTTAAGTCCATGCTGTATTGAAAAATAAAATACTGTGTTCCATTTTGAACCAATATACGATTTCATACGTACATGAAAGCACAGTTTAGAATAGTGTCGGCAGTGGTCCTGTGGTTCAGCACAGCATTGCGTTAGCAACACAGAGATTGTAAGTTCAAATCTCAGGGACCAGACATAAATTGCAGTTGTTCACCGTACTGTAGGTCTTTTTGCATAACAGCATTAGCTAAATGTACATCATGTGCATGGGGAAAAAAAGAACTGTTGCAGTTCTTACTATTATGTCACAGAAAATTTTTGTCATAATGCAAAAAAGAAATATATTGAATATAAATATATAAGCAACATAAATTATATTTTCAGATATGGACATTAAAAATACACAAAGGAATACAAGTAACCACCTAATTTGTGGGGAAATATTGTATAAACTGGCATAAAAGTGGAATTTGCAGTAAATTAATGATTAGTTTCAGAGTTACTTGTGAAAACTAGAACTCGAAAAAATCAGGTAAAGATACATAATAAGGTTTTCACATTTCCAGATACTGTATATAACTTTTGTAGGTGGTTTGGCGCCCCATCCAAGGTTGTTCCCTGACTTGTGCCCGTAGCCTCTGGGATGGGCTTCAAACTCCATGCAACCCTGAGTAAGACAAGCGGTTACAGGAAATGGATGGATGGTTGAGAAAACTTATGTATAATTTGTTTTTTGTGCTTGTAGCTGAAAAAAATTGCATGGTATCTGACTGAGAACATTCCACAGTAAACAAATGGAATAAGCAAAAAGAAAATGACAGAAGATTCAAGAAACTTTGAGTGAACTTCTCAAGAATGATTTTTAATATCTGTAGTAGATTGTATGCCTGCTGAAGTTTGGTTCTTGCTATCTCAGTGTATGTGATGTTGAATATATAGTTGTCCTCATATTCTGAATTATGATGAGTTCTGATTTTCATGATAGGTTTACTGAAATTAATCTGACTGATCATCTGTCAGGTTCTGAGAGACAAACCATAAAAATCCAGAAATGGTTAAACTTGAAAAGTGAAACACCAAGCCGATGGGGAAGAATTTTTAAGTGCTACTATCAGCAAGTCTTAGGGGAAAGAGATTTAAGGAATGATTGGATTTTACAGCTCTCCAGATGAATGTTTGTTTCTTCTGTGCATGGTGAGGGGGATTATGATGATTATATAATCATGATTATGATTATGATGATTATATAATCATGATTATGATGATTTTAATGTTTATGATTGGCCCTTACCGACAAATTATTTATATATAAAGGCATCCATGCAGAGGACTCCTGCCTTATAGATAAACTCGTATGACTTGGCATCTTGTAGCTTAACCCAGGCATAAGCTTTGAGAAGCTGGGGGCATGTAGGCTCAGTCTGCAGGGGTGGAGGAGTTCTACTCTAATTCATGCAGTACATTTTTGCATGGTATAAATATCCAGTTGAACTATTTTGGGTGTAATGTAAGTTTCTTAAGTAGCTAATGCAAATGTCCAATGAAAAATTGTCTTTTTGTGTACAATAATACGGAGCCACGTTATTAGAGCTGGGTATGAATGTAAATGAAAATTCACCAGTGCTTCAATTATATATACAGGGATTCTGTGATTTTATGTGAATTGCTGTAGGATTATGGAACATTGCTATTTGCAGAGTCAGTTACTGCTGTGTACTTTGTGTACTGGAGATTCATTTGATCTTGCTATGTTGTATGTTAATAGTGAGTAGACAGACAAAAGGTGCATCTTCTAACCCTTTAATCTGGTCAGGGCTGCAGTGACAAAAGGTAGTGTGCCTGTAATACATTTTAAGCCACAGTCAATGGGTATATCTAATAACGTGTGTATATTGGGATTGGCATGGTGTGGCCATTTGTTTGGCTGCTTGGGTATTTATGAGGGTGGGAGCCGTCTGTCACTGTTAGCCAGTTAAAAAATGGCAGAGGCAGATTTGAAAACGATCATTATTGCGATCTATGGCTTTCTGGAGCTGTGGTACATATGAACTTTGTGATCTTCGTCAATGTGAGTTTATTCACGCTTCTACAAATTATTCAAATTGGGCACATATAACCTTTAACCTGCTGGTCAAGAAGAAGAAATTAGACCAGCATTCCTCCAGTCTGTACTGCACTGTAGTGTAAAAGCCAGTGCAGACTTTTGCTTCCAATTAGGAAAAAAATCTAAGTTTCATACAAATTCTTGAACCTTTACCTTATTTAACTAATACACTAGTGAATGCCCTTTTGCAGTAAGTTTTATGAAAGATGGGCAGTAGATGGGCCCTTGGTTAGCGCTTGAAGTTGAACACATCCAGTACTGAGGCTTTAATTTGGCTACGGGTATGCTGGTCTCATGCGCATCATGTTTCTGTTGGATTCCTCTCATGGGCCAATAATACGTGAATGGGAGACGGTTCAGACAAATTGGCCCACAGAATTAGTGGGCTTTCCATGTACTGTGATATATATCATACTATCATTTTGTTTTGGCTAATTTGAAGCAATCTGCAGAGATTATGAACAGAAGAAAACAGAGATAGTTGAAAATCAAAAAGGTACTTGAAAGAAATAAACCCACATTTTTATTTATGAATGAACTGAGTCTGTGAGTGATCTATTATCTTTCAGATTAGCAGAATGCTGCGGTCATTTTGGCTCAGCATAGCGAAGAGGCTATATGAGAGAAGCATCACAGTGCTGTGTATGGAGTCCAAGTCCTGTTTAGGTTTAAGAGAAACATCAAAGACATAATTTTGTTGGTTTTCTGTGTGTCAAAGCAGTGTTTGGAGTTTTCATGGTACTTGTTGCTGTCTTACCTGCATAATGGCTTTAATACGACAAAAGTTATTTTATCTAGTGAAATCAAGAGTTTATACTTTGTGAAGCTGCTGTTGGTTAGTTAACATCTGTAAATTTTGTGATTGCATATGGGCAACCCGAATTAGGTGTTACAGATGTTTTATCATATATATATAAACACTGCTCAAAATTCCCATTTGGTACAAACTTTGGTCTAGGGTTCATGCTTTGATTATTATGAGTACCCCCCATTAACACACCCCCCCCTCCAGTCAGCACGTTTTAACGCAGGCTGTTTATTGGATAGTCTTGTGTATGTGTCTGTATGGGGGGGACCCCAAGCTTAGTGTGTGTGTGTGCCTGCGTGTGTCTGTGTGCGTGTGTCTGCGTGTGTCTGTGTGCGTGTATTAACCATTAAAAATGTGAGTTCAGCAATCAGGTAAGATAAAGTCACTTGTCACTTGTTCAGCAATATTGCTTGTAGTTTTGTGGGCAAGAATTTGATGTACTCTTAGAGACAGAATTGAGTTTACTTTTTTATTTGTAAATGCATTTCTTGTTGATTGTAGCTAATCCTTTGTATATATTGTGAATAAGTACTTTTTTTTTTTTACATCTGCCCCATATGTTATGCAATCGTTTTGTATTGAAGAATTAAATACAGCCGCATGATTTTGTATTGTGTCAAGAGTAGCTCAGCAGATGTAGCATCGTGCTAACAATGCAGAGCTCACAGGTTCAGATCCCACAAAGTACATGTAAGTTACCTATTCACCCTACTGTAAGCCTTTTTCAATAAAAGCATCAGTTAAATACAAATGAGTGACATGTACGGTGTGAGCACAAAATAATAAACTATCTGTGGGTCCTTCTGACCTCCATGTATTTCAGTGGTATTGAAACATTTTGACTGATATATTTGATCTGAGACCACCCCCCACACACACCCACCCAAAAACGGTTTTCTAAATATTACCATCAAACTTGGAATACTGTATTTCCTCAAATAATGGCAGTGGCCTTTATTTACCTAAGCCACAGAACTAACAGGTCTTTATGTGAGGCAGGCTTGTATTAGAGGCAGGCTTTTGTTTCTAATTCCCTCTGTTACTGCATAACGGTTTTAATACAAAATATATAAAAGAATCAAATGCCACAATTGTGTCAGTTTCAACCCTTTAAAACATACCAGGCACATTTGTTGGAAATATTCTCTTAAACTGTATAATGGTAGATTACTGTATTGCAAGGCTTTTGAAATTTGAAGAGCTGGCTGACGGTACCAGTGACTGCTTTTCTATTCTTCAAAGTTATCTTTTCATCTTCAAGATGTAAATCTTACATATGATCAGTTTAACTTGTGTGTAGTATGATCAATCACATACTGGAAGTTATCGTAAATACACCCAGATGTCACAACATAAAAACAAAACATTTCATGAGTTCCTCTAAATATAAACATTAATAGACATTCCTTTTTTACAAGAGAGTCAAATATGGAATAATGATAACATTTAGCTTCAAGCAAAATCTGAGCTAAAAACTAGGATAATACCTAAAATTAAACATCGCAGCTTACCTTGATAAATGAAATGGCCTTTATTTGTTTATGTCGGGCCTTCAACCATTATCTCAGACTTGGCTTTTAAATGAATCCTGGTTCTTATTTGATGAAATACGGTACTTGAAATTGTTGGATGTGGCCATTTCAGCTGCTGAAAGTCTATAATGTTTAGTGATTAGCAGCTAGAGACACATGCTGGTATCCAGAGGATTTTAGAAGAAGTTGAAATTTTTCAGTAAACTTAGATAAATGTATTTAGTGTTAGAATTCCTGCAAACCTGGTAGACAGCTCACCAGACTCATCTAAGAAGTCTGGCTGATGTTATTCATAGTACGCAACACAGAAACATGACATGTCAATGCAACTTCAAGAAAAACTGAATTAGTGGATGCAGCTGTACAGGGGGTATGTAATTGTAGTGGAATTCTGACAAAACTTTTGCATTCAAATCATTTGCACTTATGCACAAAAAAAATCATTGGATCGTGACACAAAGGAGAATATCAACAAAACTTCAATACAAAGTGTGAATAACGAGGTATTGTTGGAAACCTCTGAAATGGTGGATGCAAACCTGGCTTTTACTTGACTAGAATGCAGAATAACCCTGATAAAGATCAGTGGCCTTTAACAAATAATGTCGTAAAAGTTTACAGAGGTTAAACACACTATTTAGCCAAAAGCAAGATTACTGTTTTAGCAGTGGCAGTAATGGTTTTAAATGGTCCTGTGAGGTCTGTAATTCCTTGTGGTTGATTTCATTGTTGTTCCTCTAATTTCTTAATTTAAACCCAAAATAACCTCTCTTGTTTTAAATTTAACGTTATATTTCATATCTTTGAAAATGGTCTTGTGCTATGATTTGGATGAGTGATCAGAAAGATGTGCTTAAAAAATGACAGATTTTATTGACTGGAAAATAATTGTTGTATTATAAAGTACAGTGCATAAGAGGGTTGTGCTGTCACCTCCAGGGGTTTGGTTTCAGATCTTACCTCCACTCTATGAGTTTGTGTGTTCTTCCCTTGTCCTACAGGCTTCCTCCCACAGTAGGGACACATTCCGTTTGGATAAGTCTTCTCTACAAATCGTTTGTATTGAATGTGTGTACATGTCCTGGGATAGGCTTGCGCCCTGTCCAGGGTGTACCTCGCCACGTGCTCTGTGCCCTGGGCTGTCTGTGATAGGTTGCCATGACAGCATGACTCTGGCCAGAATAAGGAATTTATATGCACACTACTAGTCAAAAGTTGTTGCACACCACAGGATTCTACCATTTTTCCATTTATTTAATCATTTTTATTCTTGTTAAGCATTGGAAAGTTGAGTGAGGAACTATGCATGAAAATATAAGTAAAATAAAACAAATTTCCTTTATAACATGGAAAGAGTATGTAACAGTGCATGTCTGACATCCTATTAACTGGCAGTGTGGTGATGGCATAGTCAGACTCCAGGCTGTCCTTTAACTTTGCATTAGTTAACTGTCCCTTGTAGAAAAAATACCTCGAATTTTCCTTCTGTTATAACTGCTTGAGGAGGTTACTTTGATTAATCAGATATGACATTTTCTTGTCAGTAAATGGCACTCAAATGGTGAACATACTGTAAATTTGTTAGCAAGGAATTTTGAGTGTTTTTAGTAATTAAGAGTAACAAAAATGTAGAAAATCTCACTGTGTAAAAAATTTGACTGGTAGTTGGTGTGTGTGTATGTCACACATACATACAATTATTTTAATAATCAGTTGATCATGTGATCAGGTGATTAGTTAGGGCACAAACGCAGGGTTTAAAGAAAAGTGAAAAGTTTACTCATTTCACTACCCTGCTTGTATTAATGTTTGTTGCAGTACATCTGCCCTCTGCATGCTCTACTGGAATATCACTGCTGTACCATGACTGCCTGCGTCCACAGATTAATGTACCATGTACGCACCATACGCAAAACTGCGCAAATTGTAATGGCGCACAGAAAAGTAACATTAATTGTGCTAGTTAGTGATGTCATTACATGCAATTTACGCAGCAAAAATCCAAGCAGTTGATGACAAAATTTATTGTCAGCTCTTTTTAGTACTGCTCATTATCAGTGTTATTGATCATTTGCTGCAGCCTAATATACAGTAATTATGTCATTGCTCAGGGAGAAGTCATGTAAACGTTTATTTCTTTTTAAAGAGTGGAGTTGAAAAGTACATTTCATAAAACATTTAATAAAATAAGTTTTAATCACAAGGCACTAAAGTGACTTCAATGAAGGTATAAACACTTTTCTGCTATATTTTAATTTGTTTGAAAGCTTGTTAGATATCGTGCAGCATATTGACTCAATAGGTAGCACTGTTGCCCACTCACTGTGTGTGTGGGGTTTGTGTTTCCTCCCTATCCAGGTTTCTTTTGGATAATCCGATTGCCTCTAATATTCGAAAGACATGCAATTAGGCTGACTAGAGTCTTTAAATGACCCCTCCCGTGTATTGCTGTGTGTGTGCCTGCATGTGTTCTATGATGTGCTGGCATCCCGTACAGGGTGTTTTCCAGCTTATTGCCCTGTAGTACCTAGGACTGGCTCTGGGCCCCCTACAAACAACCACGATGGTAGGAAGCTGGAGGAAGATGGATAGTTAAATTATTAGTAATGGACTGCTTCAGCTTACCCCAGGTGGAAATATCATTAAATCCTGTAGAACTATCCAAAACAAGTTTGCAGTGAGCAAGGAGACTATCAGATAACCAAATGTGAGCGGAATGCCACACAAACTCCACACACACAGACCCAGGCGCAAGAAGGGAATTGTCAGCACTGGGAGTACCAGGCTACACTGCAGGCTACACTGCAACCCACTGCAGGCTACACTGCAACCCACTGTGCCATATGAAACACGCTACAGGAGCTGAAACCTTTCAGAAGCCTCTCTGTGATAATGCTCTCTGTTTACCAACTTAGTGACTATTACTATTTATTTTACTCTGTGATATTTTGCATCAGTACTGCTCTGTCTAATACGCGCTCATTCTTCATATTGCAGCATGCTATGGGATCGTTCAGGTCCCCACTGGACCCTGGTTTTGCCGAAAGTGTGAATCACAAGAGAGAGCGGCTAGAGTGGCAAGTATTCCCTTACAATTGTTTTGAAATGCCTTCACCACATAATTTTAGATTGCAATATAATTATGAATTTTGCTATATTATTATTGTTATTGTTCTTCTTCTTCTTATTATTATTATTAGCAGCAGTAGTAGTAGTAGTAGTAGCATTTAAATATTTGGGCACTTATGTTATTATTTCAGAATTGATTACAGATAGGAATAGTACACACCTACAGAACAAAGTAATGGAACCCAAGTCCACACAGAAACAAATTTGAGAAAAAAAAAAGTGATTGATATTATGAAATCGCTCCACCTTTGATGCAGTTATCCTAGACAGGGCTACAGATAGGCCTAGACAGCATAGAGCACAATGCAGGGCTAGCTCCTGGATGGGCTACCAGTCCATCACAAGGCACATATACACGCATTAGGGGCAATTGGGACACAGCAGTTAGCCAAATCGCATGTCTTTGGATTGCAGGTAAAACCCACACGACACGTGAAGAACCAACATGGACACTCCACACACACAGGGCAGAGAAGGGATTCAAACCCCTATTCATGAGCCACTAACCAGGCCTCCATGAAGCGTTACTCTTTGCAAAGTTCTGCATGAAAGACTAAATAGCAACTGCCGGAGGTGTAATTTTTCTTTTTTTTTTTCTTCTTATGAAACAGGAAGCAGCTTTGGTTTAGATTGAAAAGGATGTGGTTGTGGAAGGAACATAATTTTCTGTTTACCCTTTAAGGTTGACTAAAGACAGAGCCATGTATATTATGTTACATGAGCAGCACCTTGGCAAGTGTCCTGTAACTGGCCAGCACAGGTGTGACACACACCCTGCATGTGACAGAACATTAGATGGTATGCCAGGTGTAGAACATGCAGTGGGAGGTGAAGTAAAGGGCAGTGAAACCAAACTGCACTGGAACCATCAGAAGCCACCCTGTCCCGTATAAAACATGCACTGTATCTTTTGCAGAGGTGTGAACTCTGCCCTCACAAAGATGGGGCCCTTAAGAGGACAGACAATGGAGGTAAAATAACCAAGCTAAAACACTCTTAAACTGCAGCTGTTTTGCCACAGTTTGCTATGATGTCCCAAAACTATTCTTATTTGATCTTTTATGTGTAAAATTAATCATGGATTAAAATGACCTTTGATTGAATTTGCATTCTACCTAAAAAACTTATAGGTAAAACTTTACTTGACGGGGCACAAATACTATTGATGTAAAAATCATGAACAAATAATAAACAAATAAAATCGCTACTTGAGATAAAAGATGCTTCACGATTTATTAATGATGAATCATGATGAATGATGAATGAGATCAGCATGTAGCTAAGACTATATAATTTGTGCCCCATCATGTGTTACCTAGTCATATTACTATAATGGTACTTGAAGTAGTATAAAAATCATAAATGCTAAACAAATATAATCACATGAATGTATATTTTTGAGGATAACCTGAATACCATGTGAATCTATATAATTAACATAATTAATTGCATGCAGAGGTAAACTTTGAAGGATAATTAAATCTATGGCACAAAATTTAACTTCTATGATAGTCATGTTTTCTATAGTTATTAATCAGTCTCTTGCAACATTTTTTGATGTTTGTTTGTCAGTCCTAGCTCTCATAACTGCTTCAAAAGCTCAACATTTGTAGAGTGCCTGGAATAACAAACCAGGTCTTGTAATTTTTGTATTTGGGCAAAATCTATTTCTGATCCAAAGCACAAACAACTTAATTTCTGGTTACTCTGGTGGTGAAGATCGAAGCCAGACTGAGAAATATCCCAGTAAATCATCAAGGCCTAAAGGCAGAAAGGCTGCAGACTGTTACACTGCCGCCACAATTAACATCTGCTGGCTAAAGTCATGCTATTTTGTGGTCAGTTTTTTCTGTTACCTTATTGTTTGGTTATGACCAACACATTAAGTCTCCAATTTCAGATCTTGCACTGCGCACATTTTCCAAAAATCTACAGGACCACCTAGAATATCTTCTACTACTAAACTTAAGAAATGGAATAGAAAGTGTTATTTTCTGAGGCCATTCTTTTAGACTCAGGTCACCAGAATACTGCCACTGTTCATCTTTTGACAAATTCAGGTATGGTTAGCAAGATGATAAGAAGTATATCTGCATTTAGAAATGAAAGATTTCTCCACTGTAGACAGATTTCCTCTGAACAATTCCAAGACATTTTACAATAGTTATTTAAGATTTGTAATGAAAGTTTGCAACAGTCTTCTTGAGGTTCTATGAAGTCTTTTGATAGGGTTGAATGATTCACTGTGCTAGCCTGTGTGGATAATTTTTTATGAAAGTGACTTTTGATATTTTATTGCATATGCACTGATGCACTTCTATTTTATTAAAAATAATTTGATAGTTCTACATGTAAGGAATTTGCAATATGTGGTTTCCGAATGAAAAAGGTTTTTTTTTTTTTTTTTTTTCTGTTTTCATGCATTACTCTGACTTAAATTAAAGCACTTTATGTTTCATGTGTTACTGCAACCACACAGTTAATTCCTTCTTTCCTTGTTTATGATAATGTAATGTTACCTCTTGCTGGTACATTTACATGTATGTTCTTCTGTTGGAGAGTGACTGCTGTCCCCCTGTCTCCAGGCTGGGCCCATGTGGTTTGTGCCCTTTACATCCCAGAAGTACAGTTTGCTAATGTCTTGACCATGGAGCCCATCGTCCTGCAGTATGTCCCTCATGAGCGATACAACAAGGTACCTTCCAGCTGCCTCATTTGATTTTGTCCATCTTTCTATGCACTCATTTTGTTCTAGACTTCAATTTTTGGAAAGTCTCTTCCCGTAATGTCCACTTCTTGTAGCATAATCTTAAAATACAGCATACGTCATTCAAAGGACAATTAATGTCTGTTGACAGTGTGTTACTGTAAGGTATTTAAATCTCTCGTGTGTTTGTGGCTGCACCTCAGACGTGTTACATCTGCGACGACCACGGGCGGGAGAGCAAGGCAGCGAGCGGCGCATGTATGACCTGCAACCGCCAGGGCTGCCGGCAAGCCTTCCACGTCACCTGGTGTGTGCTATGACCCGAAATCAACACGCAATCTGTCATATTATAGAAACATGTTAACTATTATTAAACCTTTTTATGGCAGTCAATATTTAACTATAAACATTGGCGTTTAAAATACTTTTACATTCAGTCAATTCAGTTCAACTTATTTTTATATGTTACCTTTTTTGAATGTGGAAAAGATGCAGTATATTGGCCTCTCTGTAGGCTGACTGATGTCTTTGATAATCCTTTGTCTGGGGATTAAAGTCACTGAATTAAAATGTCTTTTCAGAATTGCTAGTTTAGCAAGTTTACATACAGACTGAACTTGTGCAAGATTTGTGTGTTTCCAGAGAGTGACACGTGGCATTTAGATGCATTGATGCCTGTTGGAGCTCCCAGTTTGATGATGTAGCATATCTGGAGAAAGCCATTGAGGAACAGGACTGATTATCATGCATAAATAAGGCAGACAAAGGGTATGCAAGTCTGGGGCAACTGTGAGCAATACATGACTCACTTGGTGAGTGAGTGTGAGCAGCAAATTCACAGCTTTACGGTGCCCCACCCCCCGACAAAAAAATTAACAAGAATTCAATATTGGCCAGTGCAATAGTCTTTATGTCCAAAATAAAATCTAACATTGTCTTTATTTTCAAAATAAACTATAAAATAACTATAAAAAGTAAAGTATTTTAGACTTCTTTAGTAAATAAGCAAGTTCAAATAAGAAAAAACGATTTATAGAATTCACTCAACAGAGGACAGTGCTCTTTGCAAAGAGAGCATGCTATTCTATAGAACTATGCAACAGACATCTCTACAAGGTCCAGTTAGAGGCTCTACAGAGGAACACATCTGCATTTCCTGACTGCAAAATCACCAATCAGGTCATCATCAGCTTCTGAGCCATGTCACAAAGCATTATTCTATGGGGAGTACATTAGCCAGCTTACAACCTTCTCTCCTTTTGGAAGAGTTTTGAACTGAAGGCTGGTATGAAATGCTCTTCCATCAGGTCCCATTGGAAAAATAAAATCAGGCCTGACTTTGAAAGGACCTCTCTGCATGATTTCCACACGATCAGCATCTAAAATGTGTGCAGAAGATTGAGAAAACATGCTATGGTTATAATTGTATTCCCTGGACACTGGGGAATGCATATGGTTTAGTGGTTGGTCCAATGCCACTGTCCAGACATGTTGTTTGTTAGGATGGTAACTCAAATACTGTTTGATGGATCTGATGGAATTCAGAGGCATTGTATGGTTGGCAAAATGGAACTGATTAGAGTGAGGGCAAAGAGAAGGACAGCTCAGACACTTGATATTCTTGGCATGATAACTGAAAAAGTATTTGTCTGATCTTTTCCAAAGCTCTAGACCTAAACAAATTTTGAGAGAATCGCATCAAAAATGTAGCAATGGTGCTTAGTGACAAAAAGAAGGATGAGACGATCAGAGGAGTATCCTTGTGAACAGAATCAGTTCATTAGTTATTACTGCATTTACATCTGTTTTTTATCTTTGATAGATCTTATTACCACTTTACATAAAGATTATATAGATGAAAAATTACAGCTGAATATGTAAACCTCAGAATCACCTCAAAATTGGAAAATTTGAACTGCAAGACAGAGGGCAGTTGAGAGGAAAAATGGAGCATACAGTCACCCTCTTGTGAACACGGCTGTCTGCTGTATAAACAAGAAGGGTCTGTCTGCAGATTACAAAAGGGAGCATAACTTGTAGCAGGAGGCGTGTCTGGTGGTTTCCTAAATTGCACGTTGATAAAATATTGCACCTCTCTTTTAAGTCTTAGCCTTCTGTAGACATATTACAGTAAACATTAGCTCAGATAATTTGTGTCTCCACCAATATGTAAGTCTCACAGTACTTTAAGACAACTTTGGGTCTTCAAAAGCTTAAGGTGGTTCGAACCAGTAAAGTTACTTATTTTAAGGCAATGACTCTGACGGAGATTTAAGATGTATTAAAGGCATGTATTTATTTCTATCATTACAATTAACACACAACATAAAACATAAAACAAACACAAAATAACAGAATAAAATCAATGAGCAGGATGGAATATAGGAAGGCAGTAACTAAATTTAAATGGGTACCCTTAAAGAAAATTACTGTTCTGCAAAGCAAGGACAGGTTAGATTAAAAAATGAAAGAGAGCTTTCGTGGTGGTGGATGGGAGTCTCTAGAGGTTTCTTGGAGGTGATGAGATGATCAAGAGTTGGAGTGCATCTGTAATGTTCTGTCTTGCGGCTTTCCGAAGTTTTGCGTTTTTTTCCCCCTACCTTTGTACGGGTATCTTCAGTCGTTTGATTCGGCTCCACTCCAGATAGATCTGAGGTGTGGCATTTTAAGGTCCACGGTCATAAATATCGATTATTGGGAATTCAACACTTAGACCAATAGTCTGGGATACCCAGAGTCCTGGTTGGGAGTGTATGATTTATTTTCATTTAATGATTTATGACGTTACTGAGGCAACTTTAGACTTGACTGTATTGAAAAGTATTTAACTTTAGATACGTGCAATTACGTGACAATCCATGATCAGATTCGCATTTATCAGAATTTTTCCATTATTCTGACACCAAATATGACATCACATTCTGGAAGTTTACGTATTATACCATCTGCTTATTTAATTCATAACTTAAATTACATCGTTCATGTTGATTATTTGCGTCAGAACGTAGTGCTCGTGGTTATGTTGCACATCACCGGATATTGACACATTTAGGTAAGTGTTACAGAACTTCTGTTGGTTTATGATTGCCCATTAGCTTCCCAAAGTAATAGCCTCAATGAAACATTTGTCAATTACAATTTGGAGTTAACTTATTATAATATTAATAATATAATATTATTATAATAATTTGATATCCATGTTTAACACCACACATATTTATTCATTAATTTGTTGTACATAATAGACAAATGTAAGAGCCAAAGGAAAGCAGGGAGTGGGGTCCTGTTTAAACAAAGAAAGTAGAGATGCTTTTCTACTTGTGAATGAGATACGTTCCGAACAGCCGATCGTAGCTTGAAATGTTCATAAGTTATTATTCAACATCATTTTAAGAGTATACGCTAGTACAAAGAACTAGGATGCTGGGAGTACGCGCACTACGCTGCTGCGCATTAGTCGTACTAGGCAGAATTGTTGCCCAGAAAAAGAAATTGATGACGTGGACAGGAAACAGGAGCCCAATGAACGCAATTTGGACTTACAGTCCTCTTCATTTGTATGTCTGAAAGTTCGTAAGTTGAAAGTTCATAAGTAGAGGAGCATCTGTGCACTTCTATTACAGGTCTTATGATAAGAGTGGTAACTAAGACACATGGTTACATTTCTTTAAATGTCTTCTAATTCCTCCAAGATAGACATGAGAATAGGAGTGGAAATCTGCATGTGTCTGCATGTATATATGACATTATATATAGTTTCATATATAGAATCCGCAATAATATGTGAGATACCTTTATGAGGGTGACCAAATTAAGATCATTTGAAGGAACATACAGAAATAACATGTAGATATTTATACTGACAAATGGTAAATACTTAGAAAAGACACAATAGCCAAATCTTAAAACAAGTATTTCTTTCTTCAAGGTAGTGTGTGTGAGGAAAAAAAGGGTGCGTCTTTGTTTCACTCTTACCTATCTAAGCGTGCATGCCCCCCTAGACTAGGCCACCAAGGGGGTAACAGCCTGCTCCAGGCTCGGATCTTTATCTTCAGACCAGGGTGGTGGTACGTCCCTAACCTTCTATGGCTCCCCAGCTCTCCAAGTCGTAAAACTTGGAATGTTAGCCTCCCCTCATTTTGTTATCTGGATGATCTTGGCTGGGGGTATGTGAGTGATCCTACAATATTGATGACTAGACTATCTCAACTCAACCAGAAAGACTGGTTATTATATAACTTATTCATTAGTTTGTCTCATATTTTTTCTGTTCAATTCGATTTTATTGGATAATGTCTACCAGTACATGCCTAAAACATCTATCAACTTGTTTGCTCTCAGTTAATTTATTGATAGAGAGAGCAGTTGATGTTAAACTTCCCCATTTCTTGTAGACATCAAATTGTGTTGAAAGTGTGACTTGGAGCGTGATGTTACTATCAAGTGGGCGTGTCTTATAACATTACATTAATATTAAGTGGGCGTGTCTTATAACATGACATTAATATTAAGTGGGCGTGTCTTATAACATGACATTAATATCAAGTGGGCGTGTCTTATAACATGACATTAATATTAAGTGGGCGTGTCTTATAACATGACATTAATATCAAGTGGGCG
>JAODLC010000045.1:16629563-16645734 GCA_026781145.1 Hippopotamyrus pictus
CGTCGGGTCCTGATCACACTGTCGGGGCTTATTTCTGCGATAACTACCGGCTGCCTGTACATTATCCCTTACTTATGGCTAGCATCAAAGCTTATATTGGTATACATTTACATATTCAATCCGCAATTTAATGTGGAATGATCACAATGGAAGTATACTTTAACATTTGTCTAATGGCATGACTACAACTTATAATTTACAGATTATTAATTTTGGACAGAAATGCTAATTACAAGTATACACAAGCTGAATTTCAAAGCTTACGAAAAGGCTAGATGAACAGCAATGTATGTAATGTATGCCTTTATCAGTATTACATGAGTCAAATAAAGCAATTGTTTGGACAGTTTCTTCAAATCATTAAGTATAGTAGACCTGCTCAGTCTTTTTAAGTGAAGAATTCTTAGGCTCTCTGAGTATATAAGCACTGTAGTCTCACAAATGCCAGGTTATATTGTTTGGAGTTTCTATATTCTGCCATTGTGTGAGTTTCCCCTACAAGTCTGTTTGCTTTCTCAAATAAAGAATATACAGTTCAGGTGGATACCTGTTTTCAAATGATTTGTAGTGTATGCCATTTGATATCTGGAGTGCTGTCAATGACCTGTGGCCTCTTCGAATGGCTTCCCTGTATCAGATAAAAAGTTGTGGAAAATGGGCGAATGAATCTTGGCCTTTTCCGAAGGCACTTAGGAACTTCAGTTTCAGTCTTCATTCAAATTCCTCCTTTGTGCCCTGATTACAGAAAAAGATGCGCCCTGCAGCTGGGAATTCAAGCAGTTCATTCTGCCACACTAGAAGAAGCTCCATAACCACCATCCCGGAGAAGCATGGTTCCCACCATCATCGGCAAAAAAGGGTGAGTGATGAATCGGTATATGGAATTCTGTGTTCAGGATGAAAATTAACTGCGTACATCATCATTTGAAGACCCCATAGTTGTACATTTTTTTCACTTTTATTGTACAACACATGAACCTAATTTTCCATGGCCAAAAAAGGTAATCTGGATATGAGAAAGAATTTACAATTAATTCAATTCATGAATTTAATAATTTTTAAATTAAGAGTTCAATATAGCAAAATGAGTGCACATTTTAGGGATTGCATGCGCTCCATTTTGTATTTTGTAGATCCATTAAATTGTGTCCATAAGATCGTACCACAATAAATAAATGAATGAATGAATGAATGAATGAATGAATGAATGTCTCTCTGGAGCTCCATAAATAACATTAGTGTATTATTTGTTACAGCTCTTACACTAATGTCACAGAAAATGTTTGGCATAGTGCAAATGAGAAATTAATAGAATATAAATATTTAGATATAAAATGAATAATATAAAAGACATTTTAAAACATGGACATTAAAGCATGCACAAAGAAATACAGGTAACCACCTAATTGGTGGGGAAAGATTATGCAGGTAACAGGGCTGTTTGGGGAATACAGTTCTGTTGATTCTGATGACATGTCTGATGACATTTTTCGGTTTCTTTTCCTTTTGAAAACAAAGTAAAGTGAAGAGGAACAGTTCATTTTCTTAGAGTAAATAGAAAAGAGAATTGCAGTTGTGTTTGAGTAACAGAAGATAGGCCTGGAAGCTGCCACAAAACAGAGGAACCCCTTTCCTTTCATTTCAGCATTTAATCCTTAATCTCATTCATCAGCCATGTAATCTCTGACGAGAGAGAATTGTAGAAGACAGCCACACTCTAATCCAAGATGGCGCCGGGGTGTGGTGCCCTGTTGAATGCTGCTGTTTGCAGACTTGTTTCTTGTGTTATACATTGTCTTGTTTGTATCATTTTTCAAGCCACTTTACTCACTTATCACTTATGACTGTGATGATTTAAAGTTTTATTGTCCTATGATTTGTTGCTGAATATTAAAGTTCCCTAACTTAATAGGTTGATTTCACTGGTGACATATAATGGATTAAAAAACACTAGGTAATATCAGGCAAGAGGTACCGTTAGTTTTTATTAATTACAGCAAAGTCTTCCACTTTGTTGAAGAAGTCAGTTTGTGGATTGTTTTCGTGAGAATGGGTATACCCCGTGTTATTGTCCTTACGAAACTTTGTAACACACAAAGAAGCCACGGTCATATAATATGGAGAATATAATGTAGAATAATACAGAATATGGAGAAACTGCAGAACAGCTGCATACTATGATCACATCTATAGAAGTTGTACCCAGAACTGATTATTTAAGATGGACTTGAAAAGGACAATGGTAGACTCAAGAATAAACTGGAAGAAACATCAGCAACTTCTGATATACTGATGATGCCACAGCAGATCCAGAGACAGATAATGAAAGTTAAAGAACATAATGAAAATAAATTAAAAGATGGGACTATAGCTAAATGTGAGGAAAACCAAGGTTATGGCTTCAGGTTCACCAGATCTGCAGGTGTAGCAGTCATTTCACGTGCCACCAAATGACACTTCTGTTTTGGTGTGATTTGTCACGAAGTGAAATAGGCCCCAGATCGTCACCTATCTAAAATTGCTGGGAGGTTTGAAAAAGATCCATCAAATACTTTTAGAGCTACTGTATTCACCATCTTAATTGTCTTCTGCAGTCCTTCCTTTGCAGCCACCTAGCACTTCTGCTTCAATTTTGGTGCTATTTGTATTGATATCTAGTACATCTTCATCCATATAATGTTTTTTGATGTGGTAACAATATTTATCAAATACTTCATGAGTCATCATGTTCACAAGGTCAAGGGTCTTCTGCAGTCACCCTTCCCTTTGTTGTGACTAAGTGGCATTGCTCCAATTTGGTGCGATTTGTCTCAAAATTTAATCAGTTCACCCATGCAATGTGTCTGCAAAGTCTGAAAAAGACTCTTCAGATTTTTTTGTGATATCACACTAACTAGATCAAGTGTCAAAACTGCCCCTTTCTTTGCTTATTAACTAAAAAGAAACTAAACCAAAAAAAGAAAACAAAACAAAGTTTAAAAATAGTATTAAAATAAAAACTAATTGTAAAAATGGAACTCATACCTTGCCTGTGATTAATACTATAGGATATATCTTGTATATGACATGCAACTACCTGAATGCGTTATGTTACACCAAACAGTATATGTCTTTTAGAGCCACAAGGAGAAACTGAGACAGAAGGAGCGTCACAAGAGGCCACCTCCAAGCAGCTTGAACTCCTCCCTGTCTAGCTCTACAGGCAAGGTCAGTTCCTGCCCATGGTCCATGCTGTCATGCTCCATCTCCACCTTTTCACCCTGGTCTCTTTCCCCCTGCTGTGTCCCTTCACAGTCCAGCTCTCCCTCTTGTTGATGAATGATTTGCCAGTACTTTTAGATTTATTAAGTTACTAAACTGTGCCCTAGCTCATTGTTGTGCAGTAGAATGGGTCGTGGGTAGCATTGTGAATGTTGGGTTTGATTCCTGCCCTTATGTGGAATTTGTATCTTCTGAGTATTCTGGTTTCTTTTACATTCCAAAAACATACACTTGATATGGTGTCTCTAAATTGCTCATAGTATGTGATTGCATGTGTGAGAGTACATGTTCTCTGTGATGGACTGATGTCCCATCCAGAGAGTCCCCTTCCCTGTGCCCTGTGATGGATTGGTATCCTATCCAGAGTGTCCCCTACCTAGTGGCCTGTTATGGACTGGTTTCCTGTCCAGGGTGTCCTCTGTTTTGTGCCCTGTGATGGATTGGTATCCCATCCAGGGTGTCCCCTACCTTGTGGCCTGTTATGGACTGGTTTCCTGTCCAGGGTGTCCCCTGCTTTATGCCCTGTTTTTCTTGGATTAAGATGCAGGCTCTTTCAGGCATGTAATGGATGAGTGGTATGGTAGGTGGGTGGATATAATAGATGAACAAATTATTTGTAAAGAGCTTTCTTCATTTAGGAGATTGTTTGACTTTTCCTGAATGAAAGAACTTGAGAACTGGTCATAACCATATTTAGAGTTACCAGTATAGTGGCCCATTATCTAATCTCACCCCAATGTAGGATTTTATGGGACAAAGTACACGGTAAGTCTGCTTAGAAGTGTAATTAAAAGTGCCCCAGAAGTATTTTGCTGATGCAAAACAATAGATTCATGGGAAACATATACACAGAGAATTTCATTAGCAAAAGGCATTGGATGTTATGCAGTATATAGTAATGTTATTTTAACCAACTTTCAGATTTGTTAAACATTGTTTTGAAATGAGACATGATAAAATTATGTTTTAATGTTGTTTACATCCCTTTAATGAGCGGAGACTTACACCCTGGGGATGGCGTGTGACCCAATGGGTTAGGTCTTGGTGCCCATGATCAGAAGTTTGCCAGGTCAAATCCTGTGTACAGCAGAGTGATGTCACTGTCAGGCCCTTGCACATGGTCGTTAACCCTGACTGCATAACCACAGACTGGATAAGAGCATGTGCTAAATAATTAAGAACACATTTAAGCTTTACACAGGATTAGAAGGAAGATTTAAGCTAAAGTTCTGTTTCTGCAAAGAATGTTAAGTTTGGTCACTGGCATCCTTTTCCATCCAGAGTGCTTTCAAACAAACAGATGTGTAAGATAGGACCTGTGGAGCATGTCACCGCTGTGCCGACATGCTCCTGGTTCAATGGCTGCCCCAGTCTGTAGCCCCGATGCCCCAATTGCTTCCCCTACCTCTTTCCCCCTTTTCTTAAAGCCAGTATGGCGGTCTTTTGTCTTGCCTTTCTCTGTCACAGTGTGTTAAACTCCCAAAACCACAATAAAGTCCTTGTTCCATTCTCCCATCCTTGTGTTATGTGGATCTCTTTGCCATTCCAACCAAAACATATCTTATGAAATAATAATTCACAGAATTATAATTCACAAAAGAATTCCAACATTTCAAAACTTACATAATAATCAATACTGCTGTCTGTGACAGGAGTCAAAATGCAATATTGTTTTGTAGTATAGAATAGGTAATCAGAAAATATGTATTTTGATTCTATTGCTTTGTTGATGGTTATATATGAAATGATGTAGATCTCTCTCTCTCTCTAGATAACTATATATAAAGGTGCTTTCCCACCAAATTTCAGGTACCTGGGCTGTATGCAATTCATGGCCACTTAAACATGTGAGACAGAATAATTTCATATGTTAAACGGTTTATATACAGCCTGCAACATTTTTTAATCCATTAGAGAAGTGGGCAGGGCTCTGCTACTCCACTAACCGGATTTTATTTCTGATAATTTTGAAAACTGTTAGCAGATCAATTAGTGTCCACTGAACTGTAAATCCACTGATATTTTTTCGCAGGTAAATTAAATAACGTTTAAAGGGTCAAAAACATTTGTAAATCCTAAAATCACACATATTTGTTCCGGTCTGTTGTGAGCGTGTCTGCAGCAGTCTGTCTGGCATGTTGTTGGCTGACTATGTTTAATCACAAGACGTAATTGGTTATAACTTGTTTTGTTTAATTTAGTCTGGGCTAAATGTAAGTGAACGAAGATAAAGTCCATGTATCCTGACCTAAATAGAGCACTGAGGCCTGTATCACGAAGCTGGATTACTTGCTTTGCTGCATAACTTGTCGGATTTCAGGTACCCTAGTTTAAATGGACTTTATTTTAATTGGACTTTAAAGTAGCCCAGACTACCTTACATTATCCAGTTAAGCAAGAAATCCTGCTTCAGCCCCTGGTTATTGATATAGCTATAGAGCAATAAAGAGCTGAGACCCTCCTTCCTTGTTCTGGGTAAACGGCACCATGTTTGTAGTCCTCAAGTGGCTTCACCGAGAGCACGAAGTGGGCATGAACCAATCACAGAATAGGACTTTAACAAAAATGGTTTTACCTCACAAATGGAATATCACTGAAAGAAAATTTATTCCAGAGCTTCCACAGAATCCAATCCCCAATTGGGTAAGTGCTAAATATCCTTAGAGAAGAATGGATAGGGGGACTGATGGCAAACTATTCATGACTTAACCAATAAATACAGTACACATTTATTTGGGGGGCTAAAAAGCATTTTAAACCTAACAATGCCCCTGACCCTGACTTCAGTCCTGTGAAACTAAATTGCTAAACAGGTTAGAATTTCAATTCTTGAAGTATGTTTTTAAGGGTTTCAGAGCCCAACCCCAAACCAAAGTTAAATTCATACAATAAAAGGTAGCAGTTAGTGGTTAAAGCTAGCTTCTGCTAAATTTATTTTAGTGGTTTATTGGTTCAACGTTATGAAATTAAACTGGAGAATAAAAAACTATGTAATGTTACCCCCCCCCCCCCCACTCAGTATTGGTCAAAAATTTCAGCACTATAAACAGCGACAGGAAAGCGACAGTATTCAGTATTATAAAATATTATAGTTCAGAAAAGTGGCCTCCATTTTTATTTTTGAACAGCATATTTTCATAATAAACACTAAAAATGATTTTCCAAACTCTGCTAAGACAAACCATTTCCCCAGGTTCAATACATGATGGATAACTGATGGAGAAAAATAAGAATCATCATTAATGTTTGTCAGGGATACAAGATTACCTATCTATTAATCCATTCGTTTTCAAAATGATATGCCTGAAATACCCAACAAAGGGAGCAATTTTGAGATTCTTCCAGAATGCCAAACTCATTATCCTGTCACTGAGGCTGAGTCCATTGACCTTGTAGATAAATCTCATTACAGCTGTTTGCTCTCATATCTTAGTTTGGTCATTACTTACATAGGGCCCTATGAATTTTGCGCAAATTCCATTTAATTTTTTTTCCAAATTACTGTTTTGTTTTATTTTTTTATTTTATTTTTATCTGTTTCAGATTTTTCATTTTTAACCAGTCTTTACCTTAAAAAGGTTAACTACAAACACAAACAATTGCAAAATGTCAATAAAGCTTTTTTATAAATGCTGACACATTCGGCATAGTGTAAATACTGCGGTCAAAGCTGTCGCTAAATACGTGAACCTCCGATTCGTGAATCTGGTGCTTCTGAAAAAAGCAGTGCCCATCTGTGCTTATGCCTCAGTCAAAATTTTTAATGACATTAATGACATTCCAGTCATTTCCGGGTGGGTTAGTGAAAATAAAATATAAGCGTACAGATTTAAGCATATAAAATTTAAGCATATGAAATGGGTTAGGGTGGCAGATCAGGCATAATAACAGCGGTTTGAGATGCGGTCAGGTTGAATAAAATCATTGGGTGAGTTCAGGTCGCTCGTGAATGGAACTGCGCATCACTGGTTCTTTCACCACAATGGAAACACAAAAGGCAGAAAGGGCCAATAGGGGGGTTTGTTCCTGTACCTGGGAAGTGCCTCGAGTTCCTGCAGTTGAAACAAGCATTACGGTTACTAGGCAACATCCTTGCACTCATTTGGCCTGATTTGATTATGGCAGAGTCCTTCCTGTTGAAAAGTCTCAGGCTATGCCTACTGTAAGTATATATCATACTATCTGGACAATTGTGAAATGTGAAAAAATGTATAGGTTTAAAATGTTAATACATTATCCACAAGGTAATGTTTATAGGTAAATGCCATTTTCGTACCTCAATTCTCTGATTTTGGTCAGGTTTTCCATATCATGGAAATCATAGGGCCCTACTTATAGCTCAAGACCATAGGTAAGGGTATTGATGTAAACTGTAAATACTGAGCTTTGCTTGATGATTTAAAAATTTGTGACTGCAATCAAAAAACTAAAAATGCCAAAAGTCTTGTGTTTTGTTTCATTATTTTTGGATAAGGTTAGGGCTGGGTAGGGGTTAAGGTTGTCATTGTTGAGATAAGAGTTTTTCCCACAGAAATGAATGGAAGGTCCCCACAAAGATGTGTGTGTGTGTGTGTGTGTTTGTGTGTGTGTTTAGTAGCTTCTGTTTAAATGGCAAAGAGATCCAGGTAATACAGGACCAGGAGGAGGGAACCAGAACCTTATTGTGGGGAGTTTAACAAACAGGGCAGAGGAACAAACACCTAGAATAGCCATTTAAATTTTATTCAAAGTGGGGCACGTGGCAGGGAAACAATCTTCATGTTTTATTTCAAAATAATGTTTCACAGATCTGAAAAATCTTTAAAACAACTTTACTATATACAGTGCTTTCTGCTAAAGGAACTCTGTGGTGTATGTATGTGTTATAAGTTCTAGGGGGGGGGGGCGGTATTTCACAAAGCAGGATTTCTTGCTTTAGCCGGATAACCTGTCAGATTTAAGGTAGTCTGAGCTGAAGATACAGCCCATTTAGCCCAGACTACCTTAAATCCAACAAGTTTGAACATTAAACTTTAAACATATTGTCTTGTTTAAAAAAACAATTTGGTCAGAAACATAAGTAAGCTCTGAATTTTCTGAAGAGTAATTTGCAGTGCACTCCAGATAACATCTGCTCTGTACAATATTAATATCACATGTACTAGACCTGGTAATCCATCTCAATACTTCTTTGTTTATTTAGTTGTCCTCTAGTCATCATGGTAACAAGGAGACTGGGGGGAAAACCAAGAGATTGGGCAACCACAGTCTGCACCGGAGCAAAAAGGGAACCGGGAGTGGACCCAAGAGCTGTTCGTCTTCCTGTTCTTCCAGCCCATTTAACACAGGTAAACACAAATACCTTTCTGCTATGTTTGGCTTTTGCAATAATTTTACTTGTATACTGTAACTATACTTCTTACATCGTATGTTGACTTTGCATATCAGTATATGCTGTGCAACTGTCCTTGTTATAATCTATTTTTTTTGTTCAGGTGGTGGTTCACTTTCTTCAGCTCAAGACTTTCTACAATACTCCTCATCATCTCGTCTGGACTGGGAACGAGAGCAAGGAGATGAGCAAGCGACCGAAGAGACGAATGAGGGAAATGGAGGGCCATGGGAAGTAGAGGAGGAGGAGGAAGATGAAGAGGAAGATGAAGAGGAGGAAAAATATGCTAAGCCATCTTTATTGCCCCCAGTTCTTACCATGAGTGATGGTCCCCATAACTCACCAAGCTACAACCGGGTGGAGAGTAAAGGTAGCTCTTTTGAGCCCAAAGTCACAATTTCTACGTTTGGCTCCATCATGCGTATTACTTCCACAGGGGGGCTTAGTGGGGCTGCCAAGGTGCGTAAGGTGTCCCCTGGGGAGTACAAGCCAAGCAAACCGAACAGCAAGGTGCACCAGACCCCTTCTGCAATCACAGAGGAACCAGATATTCTGGAGGAGCAGACAATGCCCCCACTCAGTGAGAGGCGTCATGGCATGAACAAGAAGAGTCGCCATGGGCCTGGGAGGCCGAAGGGCAGCAGGAATCGAGAAGGACGTGAAGGAAAGGAGCACCACATCAGCCAGTCAGGAACTGCATACTCAGTGCCGCCTGCCCTTCCCTGCACCAGCTATCCAGCTTCCATACCAATCTCCACCCAGAACTCCTTCTCCACAGGCAGCAGCAGCAGCTCACTGCTCAGTTCTGGTGAGTCCAGCTGTTTAGTGTAAGGGCATCTGAGGGCATCAAGGTCAGCATCTACAAGCACTGAGTATTTGTACAACATCATTTCTTTAAAGCCAATCCGTGTGTGGCTGAAACAAATCTTTGGATGTGGTTTTGGGGCAAAAGAGCAAGATGATATGTAGAATGTTAGGATTCTACTGTTGGGTTCGTGATTATAAAGTACCAGATAGTGTCTCTCTGTAGGGGAGAGGCTGAATGCTGTTCTGTGTGCTGTTTTGGGCAATGTCCTTCATAACCACCAAAATGATATGTCACACTATATATCACGCAACAGAGTTCGGGAAATAAGCGATTTATTATTTACATGTCAAGTGTCAGTGTCTGTAATAAATTGACCGGAAGAATAGAAATGAGTAATGATAATACACATTGGTGCTCTCAGTAAAATGCTCATTGGTTACATGCACCATGTGTTTAAGTGGTGGATGGAGCCAAAATAATTTCCTCTCTTGTAGGAAACATAAATTAAATAAAACATTACAGCCTAGACACAGAACTACAAAATACAATACAACCAATTTATCACTGAAAGAAGAATTATAAGTACATACAGTCTGGTTATGGGTAAACACCTTGTTCATCCACCATTAATGCATGAAAACTAGTAAATCTTATTGCCAGTATAGTATCAAAAGGATTGTGCTAGAGAAAAAAAAACGGGTTCAAAGATGAGAAGGAGCAGGGAAGAGATTACAAAAGAGTATCTGTGGTTAGGTTATCCTATAAAATAACTTTTATCTCATAACAAATGAGAAAACGCTTCAATACATGAGAACATATGAACACACCCTATAAAGTATTTCTTTTAAATATATATAACATGTTTTAGGGTTTTGCATTAAGTTGGATCACCTAAGTTAATTGATAACATTTGTTACCCCCATATAGCAAAGAAACCCAGGAAAACAAACCATTGTAAATTGAACCCAAACATTCATTTTTATTCCATCATCATCATATTTAATAGAAACGCAAAGCTGAGAGGCAATTCAAAGTATCACTAGAAAGCTTCAGGCTTTTATCCAGCTATGGAACCCTGGGTTCCTTTAAATCAGAGCTAGAAAAGATTTTAACAGCTCTGAGCTATTAGTTAAGTTCGCCCCGAACGAGCTTGATGGGCCGAATGGCCTCCTCTCGTTTGTAAATTTCTTATGTTCTTATATACTTTATGCTGAACCTAATGTCACACCTAACATTGGTGGGAGACCCTAATGTAGCCAAAGAGCTGCACACTGATTACAATCAAAGCAACTGTGTTGGATTAAGCTTGAGTTATTGAAAGTGCTGGATGTTGTTGAGACGGCGCGTTTTTAACATCTTTCTGCTTTTTGGTCATGGGTGATGTCATCAGTGAAATGAGTATATTACCTCAACATCAGCAAGCTCTGTGATTTTAAGAAAATAGGAGTAGAGTATGTTACATTCTGTTCTTTGACTACTGCAGTAATGAACTAGATCAGGAGGAAGGAGTTTATTTCCATATGATTGTTCTCTGATGATGTTACGTTCAGCCTTCTCGTCCTGGGCTGATCCAAATTTACTGCAGATGCAAATGCACCACAGTGCACACGGCATAGCGCTGGTCCATCTGCATTCCTGGATGTTCACACGTCTTGCACAAATTCACCAAGCAGCTGCTTATGTGGATGGCAGGCCTGGGGTAGCACTGTACAGCGAAGTTGTTCTTAAGTCACGTTTATGAAGTGTGGCATGAGGGTTATATTAAAAATAGTGACGTGCCGATCAGTGCTTCAGGTGGGCCAGTACTTACCGGTGCATGGTACCGGTACCTCTTTGTTTTTCTCTTCAGAGTACCAGGAACATTTCTTGCGTACTGGCACCTCTCATAATCTACCGGTAGTGAATAACAAGGTGAGTACCAACACCTGTTTTTTCACACTTCAAGCACTGGCACCAGCCCATACCAGTATATTTTTTTCTAATTTCACCGATACTGATACGTGGCTAATCTCTGAGCCATTTGTGCTACGTGAAACTTGCCCGCGCAGATTAGCGGAATGATGTCACATCGTTCTTCATTCTGTGCAAAATTGATCTGCAGGCCAGGTACATTTTGTAGGCTGGTACTTTGACCTATTATGAGCTGTCAGAATCCCTTATCTAGTCCCTCGCCACTAAGGAAATAGCTGTTGGTCTAATACAATCAACTCAGTTATTAAAAGTTGTGTCTTTAGCTCTGGTGCTGGTAACTTTTCAAAAAGTTCAAATGTTGGCTGACACATCGGATTGATGCAATACCTTGATTTCTAATGAACCATCTGCCAATACCGATATATTAATCGAAGTGTTGTGAATCTCTAATTAAAAATAGATTTCTTGTTAAAACTAACCATGCATTATGTACTTACAGCATGCAACCACACGGACTGGTAGGAATAAAGGCTTTAATTTGTCACATGCAAGGTATATAGTTAGACTGTAACCTGCAGTGAAATACAAGATGGCTCTGATATAATAATGAGGAACAGAAAGTTATACTGAAAAAGACCAGAGATAAGTAACACGGTTCAAATACAGTGTGATGTACACAAATAAGGAAAGAGTGATAAATTATAACTGTTGATTAAGTAATCTGATGGCTTGAGGGTAGAAGCTCCTTCTGAGCCTCTCATCTCTCAACGAGGGACAGTAGAAGTTCTTCTCAGACCTTGGGACCTTTCCAGGGTGTGACGTGTCCCTGCTGATTTTAACTGCTCTGCTCCTGCATCGTCTGAGGTCAATGTCCTGCTGGGAAGACAGATCAGCCTTGGTAATGCATTCAGCTGAATGATTCACCTATTGTAGAGATTTGCAGTCCGGGGCAGAGTAATTGCCAAACTAGGCTGTGATTGCCATGGTGAGGATGCTCTCTACAGCTTCAGAGTAGAAGGCTCTAAGAATGGCTGGTGAGACCTTGAGCCTCCCCATCTGTCTAAGATGGTACAACTGATGCCTGACTTTAGATAACTGAGCCTGTACATAATTGAGCTGGGTGAGGTCATGGGAGATACAGACTCTGAGATATCTAAAGGTGTTCTCCCTCTCAGCTGGTGCCACCTTGATGTTGAGAGGCCTGTATCCATGGATTGCTTAAAGGGACAGTTCATCCCAGAATAAAAAACAACACATTATTCAGATATCATATAGCACTATTTGTCCATATATACTGTTGTGATGAGAGTTGCCTAATTTTTAAGATATTGGCCATAGAAATGCCATCTCTGGAATATAATGGGACTAAATGGCATTCTTTCTCTGGTGATTAAAGCACCAAAAATGCATTTGAAGAATTTAACAGTAATCCCTCTTACTAGAAATCATGACCCGGCTACTTGAGATAATCCACAGTCCTTGTAGTGAGCAATTTTATGTAGGAACTATTTCTTTCTACTGAACTCCAACTGCCATCCATGTCACTGTAAACACAGAAAATTGCGTTGGGGTGCTTGTGCTCCTGACAAAATGTGACCAAATGTAAACATCAGTGGCATCCTACTCAGCTAAGCTCTACAGTTAGTCTGTGTACTAGTTAAACATTTGTCTGTGTACTCTGGTTCAGATCAATACGGTTGAGCGAGATAGCTTTCGATGTCTTCCTCTCGCTCAAATATTGTTAACTAATACTTCTAGCTCACCTAGCAGTACTGAGCTAGGTACTGTAGCATTCGAGCTTAGCTGAAGATGCCGCTGATGTTTACATCTGCTCATGATGTCAGGAGCACGAGCACCCTGGAGTTATCTTCTACTCAGTGATATGGTATGTTTAAGTTATTTACACCATCAGCACAATAAGGACATAATAATATAATTTTGCTTTGAGTTTTATTTGATTTGGAAATGTTCAGTTTTACTGTGTCAGAAGCTGTGTTTGACAGAGTCACTGGCCCATGATTACACTCAAATTAAATTATTAAACAGTACAGGCCAGCAAATATAAGTTTGGGTAAGTTATCAAATCCTTCATATTGTATGTATACAGTATATTGTATGATACGGACCTCTGCTTTCATTATTCAGGTGTCTCCTCCAGTAACAAGGACCCTGTCTCTCTGGGTGGGGGTATGTGTAGTAGCACAATAGCCTCAGGACTGCTGTCTTTCCCTGCCTCTACACACCCCTATACATCTTCCTCTGTGGCCAACACACAGGTAATAAAAGTTTGTGTTTTTGTATGTCTGCAAGTTAGAATAGATGATTGTGGGGAAATTTAAGTCTCTATGAGATCCTCAGACATTTTTCTTAAACTTTGCCAGGAAATTAATCGATCATTTGATTTTTGAGATTTGAGATTTTGAGATAGAGAATTAAAAACAAACTTCTGTACAACTTTGTTGTTTTTATAGTACTATTATGAGGCTGTTGTTGCTTGGGACCAAATGTTAAAAAGGTCTAAATTGCTGCAGAAATATTTATGAAATAACAAACAAACAAGCGTATATTACAGCTCATATTTACCTAGCTGCATGTCTTCTCTCAAAATACTGCACTATGGCAAGCCAAATTGCCTTTTATTAATATAAGGCTTGCTCGTCATAACTTAATTCTAACTAGTAAAAAATAACATTCTTTACCAGTAAGAATATGAATTCAATGTATCTATAATACAATTCTTACTAGTAAAAATGATCATTCTTCATCTTCCTCATCTTGCTATTTATGCTCACTTTTCACTGGGAACAATAGTCCCGTCCCCCCTGGAAATTATTGGCCACTAGCTGCGTCTTCCTCCTCCTTAGTTGCCTGACGGTATGGCAGAATCATTCATGAGAGTCATTTTCCCCCATGACCTCACCAAACACCTCCCAAGCCCCCCATGGCCTCACCAAACACCTCCCAAGCCCCCCATGGCCTCACCAAACACCCCCCAACCTACAAATGCCACACTGCTCTTGGCTGACCGGTACCTGTCAGCTGCTTTGGAGTCTCACAGGCTAACTAAACTTGGAAGACTTTCAGCCTGACAGCTTTCTTTACCGCTGGTGTCCAACCCCAGGTTTAGGGGTTGCTTCTGTGAAAGGCATTAACAACTTTATGGCCACAGCCTTTCACAGCTGTCTCAGCAATGGAGGCACGGAACACGGCCCAGTCAGGCTTAATGTCTCCAGCCTCCCTCGGGATGCAAGAGAATTGCTGCTGGAGGTGCGACTTTTGAATCTTCAGGACAGAGGCTATGGCCAGACTCTCCCAGCACACCCTATACGTTTGGGTCTGCCAGGTCTATCTGGCATTCTCCTCCATCATCTTTTGAATCTTCAGGACAGAGGCTGTGGCCAGACTCTCCCAGCACACCCTATACGTTTGGGTCTGCCAGGTCTATCTGGCATTCTCCTCCATCATCTGATCCAGCTCAGCTCCTCTCTTAATCTGAGTGTCTAACACATAATGTCATAGATCTGATGATATGACTACAAAATCATAGCTAAGGTTATCTTAGTGACAAACGCACTTACAGAAAGACAGTGGAGGGAAAACAGCTTCCAGTACACTATATTTCCTACAAGCATCACTTAAAAATACTTCTTGAAGACCTGAAGCAGGCTAGGAGTACTTATTTATCAGGTCATCACTGCCCATATAAATGTCTACATTTATAATAAGTTTACATTTATTGACATATTGACACAAAGATTTTCTTTAAGTTGTTCCCTATTGACAAATGTAATGGATTTGCAGACCTTTTTCGGAGTAAAATTGCTGACATTAGAAATGACATAAAGAATTCTGTTCTTCTACTTTCTCCTCCAGCACATAGAACACAGTAGTGACGTGTCCACGTTTTTACCTGTTACCATCAATGAGCTTATTAAGATCATGCCTCTTATGAAGGACACAAGCTGTTCCTTAGATCCTCTCCCCACTAGATTCTTAAAGGACATATTTAATTGTATCTGTAATTACTAGCTGAATATTATCGTCTCTGCAACAAGGTATTTACCCATGTGACCTTAAAACCACCAAAGTCTGCCCTCTATTAAAGAAAAGTGGGTTGGTATCCTCTGTACTCAGCAATTACAGGCCTATTCCTGACCTCCTCTTTCTTGGCAAACTAATTAACAAAGCTGTACCTATGCAGTTAGTTAATAACATTAATAACAATAACACCAATGAGGCATATCAGTCTGGTTTTCAAGGTCTTCATAACACTGAGACGGCCCTACTTAGAGCATTGAATTACCTGAGACTCTACAATGATTCTGGCCACCCTGCTATTTTGTTTCTCCTTGACCATAGTGCTGCATTTGATACTGTCAATCACAACAACTGTTCTTGACCAACTGCAGAATTGGGTTGGCCTTTCTGGCTCGGTGCTAGATTCTATGTTCTCTTTGTGATCGTGCGTTCTATGTGGCCCTCTGGTGACTGTGCTTCAGAAAGGTGTGTGCTGGCATGGGCTGCCTCAGGGATCTGTTTTGGGTCCTTTACAGTACATGTTGCTGTTGGCCAACTATATTAACAAATACAGTGTTTCTTTCCATCAGTATGTAGACGACACTGAGCTATATCTGAGGGAAAAAAATGTCCAAATATTATACTGGCCGTTTGATAAAGGCTACAGCTAGCTAGCTAGTTAGCTAGCTACTTTTGGTCAGGTAAACTAGTTAGCCATCTCGTGTCTCTTAAGAACATAAGAACATAAGAAATTTACAAACGAGAGGAGGCCATTCGGCCCATCAAGCTCGTTTGGGGAGAAC
>JAODLC010000045.1:16645834-16665178 GCA_026781145.1 Hippopotamyrus pictus
TAAAATGTTCTCCCGCTAATTTCCACTTATGGCCACGAGTTCTAGTGTTTAGACTAATATTGAAATAGTCATTTGGCCGAACAGCATCCAGACCCAGATCCAGACTCTTCTTACAGTGATGTTTTCTTTTCATATTGATTTGATCTTAAACAGTGACAACAGCCTAGTCTATGATTAAAAACACATGAAATATAATATGTCTAAACAATAAAAGGTCTGTCAAAGTGTTGTATGCTCTTAAGCCATGTACTAAGCGACATGTTTGATACAGTATGTGTCTCCCCTTGTTCTCCTATTGTTATCTTACATTGTTCTGTTGTCTTACAGAGTCCTTACTTAGTTCTTATTGATATTTCTTTTCTCTTGTGTTTGTGTGCACATTTAACATTGGGGAAATCCAGAAGTAACAGAATGTTGTAAGATTAGGTTACTTAAATATTGTGATTATTGGCTGTGGTTACTCACTACATTTTTTCACCAGGTATTTAGTGATTGTCCTGGAGTACATTTCTAAAGTACCGTTTCAACCATGTCAATATATTTATGTAAATATGCCTGTTTATGGAATGAAGAAATTTCCTGAGAATTCCTACATGCTGTATGTGCTGATGTTACACTTCTCCGTCTTCTCGTTCTGCAGGCGTACGCACTCCCCAGTTCTTCCTACAGTCTGAGCTCGACACGGGTGTGCGGCAGCACTTTATCTACTGCCTCTCCATTGTCGCCTCTCTTGAGCCAGACCCAGAGCTCGCTGCCAGGTTGTCTGCACACGTACAGCACACGGCACATAATACCCGTAGTGGGCTGCTTTCCGAGTGGCTTGACAACAGCCTGTTTTCCCCCTCTGGCATTTTCAATGTCATAATTTTTATCTGTGCCAAATAAATTGCTGTTTATGTTTTTGATATGTGTAATTTTTTTCCATGACTGTAAATTTTAGGTGTTTTAGATTGTTTTAGTGCATGTTTTACCCAGGATTTATTCATATAACTGGATATATTTTATTGGTCTGGTTATGCCGCATCTTTTTACATATCGTGGAAATAATTTTATCACAAAGTTGCTCTTTAGTTGTTTTGACTTGCACCTTAAGTCAAGGGTTCTGTGAGAGCATTACAGGCGGGGATGGCATACAGATCCATGTTTCAGGGCTTTTAGCTGCGATGGTGTTCATTTGGGAATTTCCCATTTGTCTTGAGTGACAGATTGGATCAAGGTGCTTTGTTCATAGATCAAAACCAGCATGTCACAGTTATGGGCCACAGAGCAGAGGCTCCTATACTTTTTTTCAGGTGACATGGGGCAAAATACACAGAATCCAGGACTGACTCTGCCTTCCACCAAAGTGGGCGCTATCCTCTGTGCTGATGCTCAGTAATGTTATTGTTTGTTTCAGAGCCGCATCTTGAAGATCACTTTGTTTGCCGCGGCAGCTCTCCACAAGAAAGCCTTTCCTCACAGTAACTATCACTCGTTTATTCTCTGTCACTTTTGCATCTTTACTGATAACAGAAGTTTGTCTACTGTTGTCTCCCACTGTCACTCATGCGACTCAGTGCAAGTTCCCTTGTCAAGATGGCCACAGTGCCTTTCGACTTTGTCCTCCTATGTTCAGCCTTTAATGAAAGTGATATGCTTGAATAAAACAGAAAGGAAGCAAAAAGAGAGAAATAATAAATACATATAATAACTAGGCCTTGAGCTGATAACAATAAAATAATATTTTATCTCTTCTTCTTCTGCATCAACACACCCTTCATTACATAGATGACATTTAAACATAGTTTACATTGCTATAATACATACCTTGCCTAACCATAATATTGTAACTATGTTATAATTATTATAATTATATCTCTGATGTTCTTTTTAAGGTGTCAGTCACCAGTGGCATGGGAGTTCAGTTGCTGTCATTATAGCCTTAAAGCTCATTTATAGTTTATTATAGTATAATTGGTCCATTTAAAAATTTAGAGATATTTAAACATTTTGTAACGTTCTGAGAATATAATCATTCACAAGTACATAACATGTAGTTTTTTAGTATCAAGGGGTCGAAACGATAACTTAATAAGGTGACCCAGTCAAGCTCTTTCAGGATCTGGTCTCAGGTCTCACGCCATCAGATTATTCCTCAATGTTGTTGCTTCAAAGACAGCTGAAGTTCCAGTATTATTGCTTCTGACTGACTGACTGACTTTGGACCAGTTCAGTGCATCCCTGGGTCATTAAGGATGGGTGTATGACAGAGTACCCCAATTTCAGTCTTGGAGGGCCAGAATCCAACACAGTTTCCAGATTTCCCTGCTCAAACATGCATTCTAAACCTGGTAATTAGCTGAGTAAGATGTGTTTCAGCAAGGAAATCTGCAAACTATGTTGTATTGTAGGCCTCCAGATCGGAACTGTGGAACCCTAATGTAGGACATCACCACTTTCATACATGTTTTTTTCTTATTTTCAAACTCAAGTCTTCCACCCATCCCGCTGGGGGCAGTGTGTGGCTCAGCAGACTAAGCCCCTGTGCCTGTGTTTTATTTAATGTAGTGATGTCATATAATGAAGACTCTGATTGTTTAAAGAAGTGAAATGCAAGCCCCTCTCTTGGTGACCCGGGGACGTGTTGAACTCGGGAAAATCAGGACATGAGATTGGTTTCAGCTGTGTTTTATGAATATCTTAATAAAATTTGCTTGAGTTGCTAGTATTGCAGTTGAAGTGGTGGACAACGGTATTTTTAGCCACCAGGGGGTGCTGCCTCACTTTAGTTTCTGACACTAGTATTTATGTTTTGACGACATTCATTGTTTGCAAGCAGCTAACCATGCAGTCTCAAGCAATACATTTCTTTAACTGATTGAACTAATTCTGTGGCCACAAAAAATATATTACTATAGAAATAAGTACACAACAATGAGAATGGAAGCCTTTTAATTGGCTGTGTTGGTCAAGGATTGTATTAATTCTTCAGATAATGGCAATAGGCCATAATTTTGTAATTCTTAAATATTTTACATTTGCTCATCATGCCACAGTTTGGATGCAGCAGCTCCCTTCATTGTGATTGTACTTCATTGTGATTTATGGCAGAATGAGCAGTAGGTGTTACTCAACACGTCATTGTGTAGTTAAAGATCACCAGCACAGAGAAAGCATCTGACTTGAGGTAGACTTTGAGCAGTTTTTGTTTCTTGATGTCATGTGTCCTTTAAACACCATCTTAGTGGCTGTAGCGCCCCATACGATAATTATTACTTCTTGTTCAGTTTTCTCTATTTATTATAAATAGCATGTTTGCTGTGTTTTACTTTTAGGTTTCTAATATCAATACTTACATTTCTGACTGAACTTCTGTTACCAGATATGTAAGATCTGCTCCATTTGCCTAGGTCCCCTATGAGCAGCCTGCCTCTTCTGTTTGATCAGAGGGAGGGGGTGGACCGTGGGGCCAGAGGCCGGCCGGAAAACGTGCCCCTCGCAAGCTCTCACATTGAACTCCTCCTGGAGAAACATGGCAATGGCGAGATGGGAGTAAACAGTAAGTGAGACTCATCTGTCACTCATCAAAGCCAAGTAATGGAGATATCTAACTAAAAGTGCTGTTACATTGCAGTAGAGAGGAAAACCTGACTAAAATGCCTGTTTTCTTTTTCTCTTTTGTTGCCCTTCTGTTGTTCCTTGTGTTATTTTCCTGTCACCCCCTTATTTACGTCTTTACCTTTTCCCCCAATCCACATGCCTCAGTTGTAGAAATGCTCAAGTCATTGCACTCCCTGCAGCAAGAGAACCAGCGACTTCAGGATCAGATTCTCAGTCTGACAGCAAAGAAGGAGCGTCTCCAGCTTCTGAATGTGGAGCTGGCCGTACCCTTCCCTCCTCAGGCACCTCCGGCCACCTCTTCTGTCTTGACCACCAACCAGATCAATTTCCTGTCCTCCCCTCATGGTTAGCCTTATCACGTACTATTTTCCTCCAGCTTCCGTAAATTTAGTACAGGTGCTACAACTACTGATGTGCTATTTGCTTCACTTGTATGTCACTTTGGACAAAAGTGTCTGCTAGAGAAATATACAGTACCAGTCAAAACTTTGGACACACCAAGCTGGAGAGTGTTGCATCACATGACCTGGCCATCTGACGTAAACACAGAAGAAATGGTTTTGTAGGAGATTGACCGGAAAGTGAAGGAAAAGGGGCCTCCTTCAGGACAGCTGGAAAAGCATCCCAGGAGCCAACATCATGACCCTGGCTTAGAGGAGAAAGTAACGTCAGCCAGTCCCTGGAGCAATTAGGGTTAAGAGCCTTGCGTAAAGTCCAAATTGTGGAGTCATTCTGCTGACCCTGGGATTTAAGCTGGCAACATTCTGAGTCCCAACCCACATAGCTGAACTAAATTTATTAAACTTATTTTTTTTGGTCAGTGTATATGGTTTTTATCTCTTTATAATTATTCTAAAATGTAGAAAACAGTAATATGAACCTTTCTATGGGAAGTTGTGTCCAAACTTTTGACTGGCAGTGTATGTAAATGTAAAGGTACTAAATGTGTCATTTTAACCTGGAAATGCTCACATCATCTATCCTTACAAATGGAATTATCTTAATAGAAAGGACAGAAGATTAATGAGAAGCATTGGTTAGATACCTACTCCTACCCTGTACTGGATGAGCAGATGGAAGATGGATGGAACTGTATGACGTACTAGTTTGTAGGCATACTTTTGAAATTGTAAAGATTTTGTCAGAATTTATGGTACCACTTTACAATAAGACTACCCTTATAAAGGGTTTGTGAACGGTTTGTAGTCAGGTTACCAAACAATTTAAGGAAGTTATAATACAGTTTTTTTTTATTAATGAGTTACTACCATTTAATAATAATCCTTTATCAGCCATTGCACAAGTACAGGTACAAAGGAGTTTGTCTTTTTGCTGACACCATCTTGCTCTTCATAGCTTGGGAGTCACAGCACCGTGTGAGCCATTGTGAAGCCCCCCTAGGGCTTGGGGTTAGGGGCCTCACTCAAGGGTCCCCAGACATGTCACTGTCAAGCCAGTGATCTTCCAATCACAGACACAGAGATTTAGCCCATTGAGCTACTTACCACTTTATTGTAAGGGGAGCCTTATTGTGTGAAATGCTACCAGATTAATTTATCTGCGAGCTTCATGATATACGAGTATAAAATTGTGAAGATATTGAAACCTTGTTCTGTTTGGATTGGCCTTTTAACACGCTTTCTTTGCTGGATATTCTGCATGTCTAGTTAGAAATCCTTTTCTATTTTAAATGCAAATTAAATAGTACACTCTTTTAACATGTTGAACTTTAATACTGTCTATTTAGTACAATGTTTTTCAGAATTTCTCAGGCTGTTGTTTCTCAGATTATTGTTCTTTACAGATGCTCTCAATTCCAAGAAGAGCCCCCCTTCAAAGACCAGCATTATGAATGAGAACACGCTCACAAATTCTGAGGTGAGGACCACATATGTTATAATATCCCAAAGGAGGGACCAACTCCATAGTGATGCCTCTGGATTTAGAATGGGACGTCATAAAAGTTCCTATGGGTGTAATGGCCAGGTGTCCCATTACTTTGTCCATATTAAAATTGTGATTTACAGGGAAGCAACTGAAATTTACTTGTAAGCAGGCATGCACCGAACCGGTTCATAAATACAAATTTTTGCTGTTTAAAATGATACTTGCGGCAATTTTTTGTCATAACAGCACAGATCTATACTTACTTTATATGCATTTCTGCCAGCATGACATGAAATTACCATGCATTTTAACCTTTACGTGGCTAAATGCATACCTCTTCCATGGTATAAAGGTTATAAAGGTTACTGTTATGACAAAACAATTGCCTATGTGCTTCAGTTGGATGCCAGTTTCTGGGGTTTTGTGATATAGCGCCTGCTGTAATCTCTGTCTTTCAGGAGCTCCCCTCCGGCTGTCCATCAAGAAGTAGCTCCTCCCTTTCATTTCAAAGCACTCCGCCCCCTCAGCAGAGCCCTGCCTCCCTTAGTCAGCAGTTTGTAAATGGGCTGGGGAGGGCACTTACTGGAGGGCTGGGAAGCATGAATCAAGCTGGTAATACCACCCTTCCGATGGTCGGTGGGTTAATGTCCAGTCTGACTGGAAGTCCACAGCTGTCCATGAATGGCGTGCTGGGTAGCCTAAACGGGGTGATTCAGTCTCCTAACCAAAACGCTACCCAGCAGCCTCAGCGCTCCGTTCCCACCCAACAAGCATCTCATCAACAGACACTGTCTCAGAGTTTGCAGATCCCTAACAGCCTGACTTCGTGAGTTCCCCTTTCAAATAAAATAACTAATAATATCAGTGTGTAACTAATAAACACTAATAACGCCAGTGTGTAGAGTATGGAGTATTTTTGTAATGTAGGGGTAGGGATAGGAATTTAATTAGTATTGCTGAGATTTTATTTGTTTCAGGAGCACATCGTAAGTTTAACAATGTAGAATTCACATAAATAAGGAAAAGTCTTTTAAGGAAAAAAAAGTCCATTTTCCTGTGTGTGTTATAAACCTCTTTCATTTTATGCTTAGATGAAAATGTGCTGTATGTTCTGACAGCGCCATCTGCATGAGTATTTTATATCACAGTAATGTTATTGTGTTGTGATACCCTACTTGTATATCAGCAGTGTTGTCTGCCTGTACTCGCTACCGTATGCAGTAATTTACAGTATGATTCATTATGGTGCAGGTCTTCCCTACTCTCAGAACAGCAGAAGCAGTTCCTTCTCCAGCAGCAGCACCAACTCCAGCAGCTGCTCCATTCCCAGCACTTCACTCCCGTAATGTTCATAACAGTCCATTTCATTAACCAAAGCAGTTTACCCTTCATTGAACTTCTCAATAGACATTTTTTCTGTATTAGATATTCTTCTTGTACTGCACAGTCCTGTATGCTAGACAGTTCCAGAAGGAATCTGTTTGCTGGTTATTCTCTATGTACTTATTATGTTCCCTGGATGAGAAGTGCATAGAGTTCTGGGACCAGTTCACCACTGCTACACAGATTTTCTGTTTAGTATGATAACTCAAAATTTATGACAGCTCTTTTTTAAATTGAAAAGATTGCGCATTGTCTGGTGATGAAATTTTGAGACAGTTCACACCAGAACTGAAGTAGTGCCGCATAGTTATAAAAAAGAAAATGGCAGTTTCAGACAATTGATCCCATTAGTGCAACAACTCTTTTTCAAACTTTGCAGATGTATTTTATGGGTGAACAACTGGAATTGCTCATGTTTTAAGACAAACCACACAAAGCAACACCACTTAGTGACAGCAAAAGAAAGGCTGCGTTTGACTTTGTGAATGTCGAAGTACTAACATTTTTCACAATAAAAAGAAAACGGTGCCCCACAGTGACATCAAACAGAAGGACAGCCTCAAACACTTAATCTGGTTACTGCCAATAACGCAAATGATATTTGACAAATCTTTTCCAACCATTTGCAGCCACATTTTAAGGATGACATTCTGGACCCAATCAAAACAGAGCCGCATAATAATAACAAAGGGAAGGGCAGCTCAGAGACTTAAACTTGTCAGTATGATAACTCAAAAATTGTTTTTTAAAATTTTCCAGCACAATGTATGGATGAAGTTCTGGACCTGATAAAATTTTGAGTCATACCAAGATTGAAGCAACACTGCTTAGTGACAGCAAAGGGAAGGGTTACTGGCCTTGTGAATTTGATCTTATCACCCTCTTTACTTTGCCTGATCTTTAATAGTCCTTATTGCCACTTCACAAAGCCATTATATGGATGAAAGTCTACACCTAGACAAATTACCCCAAAAACTGAAGCAGCAGTGCTGGGTGGCAGCAGCGGATGGAAAGGGGGCTGCGGAAGCCATCTTGTAAACACAGTAAATCTTTTTTTCAAACTTCTCATGAACATTGTACAGGTCAGTGGTTCTCAAACTGTGGGGTGCTAAATGATTTTTTGAATATTCTTAAATAACATTTATATTTTTTTGCACCGAAAGACCCTCAGCAAATTATATCAGTAGCAGTCCTGTAAACAATTAGTAGGATTCAGCGCTGATTTAGTCCCTACCAATGTTGAAATCAAACCTCCACCCCTGAAATTACACAAAATTTAATTTAATTTAATTTAATTTAATTTAATTTAATTTAATTTAATTTAATTTAATTGATTTATTTTTTGGAGAGGTGTAGGGTAGGCTTAGGTGGTATTAGGGTAATATCTTGGTGTACAGTACTGAGATATTTTTCTTTGCTAAATTTATCATGGGGCATCTGCACCATAATAGCAGAATAGTGTTGCTTTTGAAAATATTGTCTAAATACCATATACCATGTACCATATACCACTCAAGCCTAATGTACTGGGGCTAGGGTAATATGTTGTTGTTGTGCCAAAAGCCTCTTGTTTCTGTCCTTCTACTTACACTTCCCATTTTGCCTTCTCTCTACTCTTCCTGCTGAACCCTCTATCAATCTGCGTCTGCTACTCAGGAGCAGCAGGTTGTCGTTTACCAGATGATTCAGCAGCAGAGACGAGAACTGCAGCATTTCACACTGGCCAGCTCCTTCACCTCCTCGCCTGCCAACCCTATGGTCAGCCAGCTGGCAGCACCCTCCTCACTGCAGGGGAGCGAAGGGAATCCTTTCTTCAGTCTACAAGACAGCACACAGCACAAACCTGGGGTAGGTATGGGGAATTCTGCCATATTACGTAATCTGACTTTGCATTTCGAAAGCATATTCATCGATAGTTTTCAAATATGAAATTTTGAAATGTATTTTATTGACAGGCTTATTATTATTTATTTATTATTAGGTTTATTATTGTCATACTTCAGAGTGATGGAAACATATAGTACCTAAACAGAATCTTTAACCCAAATTATGAATTTATGAAATACCACCATAATGTTAATCTACTGACTCGTGACTGCTAATGAATATACATAATCTTTTCAGGAAGATAGATAGTACATATGTTTGCTACTGGTAGACTCAAAAATTCAATGTTTTTTATGTGCGTTTATTTGTGTCTTTAGTCAGGGGGAGATAAGGGTGGGGAGAAGAACTGACAGCAATTGGAGCAGAAGAGCAACTGCAGCCGGGGGGGGGGGGTGCACTGAGATGATCAGTTAGCAGCAGGTGCTGAATATACTGTACTCTGCTCAAAGCTCAATGTACAGCACCAGTTTTTATTTGGCAGTATACAGATTAACTTATCTGGTTTTGTGGATGAGGTGCACTAAGCAAGAATTGGCATTGATCAGTACTAGATATCTTTGCTTTGGTTAGTATTTTTTTATGGTTTTAGCATAATATCGCAGTTATTGTTCGTAACGAACCCATCCACATTCCACAAATATTAGAGAACATGGACAGCATGTACTCACGCCTTGAATCAAACCTTATCAAGAGCACTGCTTTTGAATCTTTCTCTTGGTATTTGTCTCACTCATACAGACACAAACTCACTGAAATATACTTCACTTTTTCATGCCTTCCTTGTTTTTTTATGGATTCTTACAGCACCACAGACTAAACCAATAATGTGATATGTAGTTGGAAAATATTACTTCAAGGTTCAGTTCCATCTTTCCAGGCTTAACAGTATAGTTATGTGGACCCATATGTACTAGTGACTAATTAGACACTTCTTAATTAAGTTTGGCTCATGGCAGTGATATGTGTAGTTTGTCAATTTAAGGTTAAATTAAATTATATTTTAAAAAGCATCCAAGACCAGCTCAAAAAAGAATGATTCCAGTATTGACCGTACAAAGCTAATTAATAAAAATCCCCTCTGAACCAAGCAGAAATAATAATTTGAAGAATTTGTTTTTATTGCAAGGTTTCATAGTTTAGATGAAAGTGGCATATATTATTATAAGAATAAATATAATGAAGTATTTAGTAGAAATTGTCAAATATAAATACAGGGGGTTTACCTTTGCTCTGAAAATATTGGGTTAAAAATAAGCTTCTCCAATCTCCTAACTTTTCTGCCTTTGATTTATATCTGGGGCAGAATGGTGGTGCAGTGGTTAGCACTGTTGCCTCATACCTCTGGGACCCAGGTTTCAGTCTCCACCAGGGTTACGTGTGTGTGGAGTTTGCATGTTCTCCCCGTGTCGTCATGAGGTTTCCTCCGGGTACTCCGGTTTCCCCTCACAATCCAAAGACATGCTGAGACTAATTGGAGTTATTGAATTGCCCATAGGTGTGTGTGTGTGTGTGTGTGTGTGTGTGTCCTGCAATGGGCTGCCTCCCCATCCTGCATCATGTCCGTAGCTTCCGGGATAGGTTCTGGACCCCCTGTGACCCAGAAGGATAAGTGGTTTGGAAAATGGATGGATGGGTTTATATCTGTCAGGGTCTTTAACCCAGAGAATGTTTGCGTTCTGTCAGTTTGTGTAGTGCTGCCACAACTTGATGTGTTTGGTGTCCTGACTATTGAAGTAACAATTGTGGCTTGTACTTCTTTCACAGTTTATGTTTTCTGTTCATAAGTTGTATAGTATATTTCAGTTTCTCAAACTGTTTTTTATGAAGTGAAAGTGTGGCCCCCTGAAGCATTACCATGCGGTGTACATAGAGGTACAATTAAGTTATTTTATGACGTATATGATTATGATGTTTAATACAGAATATTTTTCATTACAGAAAAAACTGAAACCAAATGACAATGAAGCATATACAAGTGTATTGTAATTAGAGTAACATATTATTACTGAGAAGTCAGGCGTAGGTAATAGACTGAATCTACAAACTGTACCTATGAACTGATATGAAAAAGATGTTCTGATTTTAAAGGTGTTGTTTCAAAAAAAAGGAAATAGATGGTGCACCTTGTCATACAGTTTTTAAGGAAAAAAAAGCATTTTCCTTTTGAGTAGTGAATCAAAGGACAAAAAGGGACAAAATCTAACCAGCAGTTACTATCAGACCAGAATAAATACATTTTTATGGGTTATGTTTCTTTGGCTTTACCGTTATTAATGATTATTAATTATGGCTGATTGCTTTATGACATAATGCTTGATGGGAGACCACGTATTATACCATATCCATCAAAAATTTTGCATTTAGCAGTAAAACTGCTGGGATTTTGTTCCACTAATACTTATTTAATTATTTAATTTTATTTAGTTTTTAAAATCAAAAATCAGCCAAGCTTCCTTGTTTGTGTTCTTATAGGCCACACCATAAACACAAATTTCTATAACTAAAGTGCTCCTATAGGTTTTTAACAAATTCAACCATTTCAGCGTCTAAAAAAAATTACTTTTAAAGTCACCCTGTGATTTATTCACTGAGATGAGCATGAGTTACAAAGATTACTTTTTTAGAAGACGTCATTTATAAACATGTATTATAAATAATAGCCAGATCAAATCAGATGTAAAAATATATATTGTGAAGTTTGGACTGTACTTGTATTTGCAGAAGTGTAATGATTCTGACATCCATGGTCATGTTCCATAACCATCATCTCTTTGCTGTGTTTCACCCACATAAGCCTAGAGAAGTAAATCAAGCATCTGGGGTTAGCTTCCAGAAATTATTTGAGCACTCAACATTTCTAAAAAAAAATCATTTTATTGTATAGTATACTAATATTAATTATTGCCTTGAGATAAAAGAGAAAAAAAGTGTTTTACTCGCCGTGCTGGTAGGTGACTCAGTGGTTTATAAATGTAGTGTAAATTTTGTAATGATCTCACAATTTCTTTTTTAATGCTACTTTTTGGTAACTTGTTGCCAGGCTGAGTTGAACACATCAAACTGCTAAAACACATCTATGGCTATGAAGGCTTTACTCTGCTTGTTAAAATCCTACGTCATCACAATATCCTTTGTTAATATTTAATTAACATGCACAGAATTGTTAGTAAAGCAACAGCTATGGACTCCAGAAGTATTAATAATAATAATAATAATAATTATTATTATTATTATTATTATTGTTATTATAAGCTAAATAACTTTCATTTCTGCAGAATTGTACATTATGTGCTAAAGCAGTCTGCATAAGCTTTGGAAAGGCAGGACTATCATAATAGACACAAGTATGTGTTCATGGGGTTAACTTGCATGTGTGTAGCCTGGTCTCCTTGTGTTCAGTAGGGAGTGTAGTGCATAATTCTGCTAAAAATGCGATCTGTACCACAGGTGATGCATGAGAGTACATCATATGGTAGTTTGCTTCCCATTTTGTAATAAAACTTGTGCTGTTTCAAGTGCATTTAATGCTATTGTAACTTTTGTTCGGTTGTTATTATAGTTAAAATGGTCAGCATCAAAATTGGATCAATCCTGGCCCATGTGGCGCTGTAAATTAACTTATCCGGCCAATTTCACTTTGGCCCAAAAGTGCAGAGGTCACAAATACTTTTAGGGCAGGTCCTCGGGGACCCACAGCTGGTCCACATTTTTACTCCCCCTGAGCTGCCTTCCAGGAAGTCCATATTTTTGTTACGGGGAGCTAGGAGGGAGCAAAAACGTGGACTGTCTGTGGGTCCCTGAGGACTGGATTGGGAAACACCATTTTAGGGGCATCCTACATCACATAGCCTTTGTGTGCTGCCACTTCATAAGGTACCAGTGCTTCAAGGGGTGCCCTACATTGCGTAGCTGTTCAGTTCTGGCAATTTGGAGGTCACAATACTTATGGGGCACTTTACATCACATAAGTGTTTTGTACTGGCATTTCAGAAGGCTCCAGTACTTCTAGAGGTGCCTTGCATTGCATTCTCTGCCAGCACTGCAGGGAGCGTGAGTACTTCTAGGGGTGTGAGTAAGCCAAGTTGGCTTTTTTTTGTGAAATGAGGGGCTAATTCAGCAAATATTCATTTTCATATGATTTCACAAGATTCCTGCAGCTTAAAATACAGATAAACAGAAGAACAAGCAGTCTTAGTCCTAGACCTCACAATTTCACAATGATTAGTAATTATTAGTAATCCTCCATTTTATGATGTAAAATACCATACGATACGATGTTGCCATGTACTTATAGAAAAATTATATTAATAATAGTTATATAATAAAGTTACTAAGGAGATGAATTTAAATAGAGCTACTATGACAATAATAGTTAACTAGCTTATCTACAAAGTTTGCAAAAATGAGTAAAATCAGGCAGTTACACATTATAAATGTACATAAATTAATACAGCTGTTTTTGTCTTAGGTAATTATACCAAAATCTACGGGAGATGACTGACCAAGGTAGGTAGCTATAATAGGAAAATTAGTACTTGATTTGTTTTAGAAGACTGATATTTATTTGGCTTTGGGGTGTATGTTACCTTTTCTGGCCGTCCTACAAAAAAGCCCATATACTCACACAGAATAGGATATACCCACAAACCTTGCCCCCGTCAGAATATTTCGGTACTGGGGAGGCCCATTAATGCAGCGTTACTGCTCTGCCCACACTTGTGCATTGTGTACATCCAATGTTACTAAATAACCATACATTCCCTCAAAGTGTATCTTTACTTAGGTGAAAATTTAAAGGCACTTTAAGGTCATCTTTCTGCCATTAGTTTCCAAGTTTTTAAAACATTTTTATGTATTTTTATTTTTATTAACTTTTTGGTTTTTTGTTTTCAGATTTGGAACTGTTTCTAGGAACTAGTTTTTCTGTTTGGATATAGCTGACAAATTCAATTTCAAGCATCAGACTTTATGTTGTTTGTGTAGTTAATTTAGCTTGGCACAGTGGCCATTTCAGCCTGCACTCAATGAATCATTTCAACAATATATATAATATGTTGATATTGATTGATATTTTTGTGAGATTTCTAAAGCAAAGATATAGGGTAAGCTGTTTTTAGTTGTATTTATTTTATTTCTCATAAAAACTCTTAAACATAGCCTGTACAATTTCATTTAAATAATTTGTATCAGTATGACAGCAATATTTAATACTTGAAGCATAAAACTTACCAAAATGTACCAAAGTACTTTTTCCTGCCAGTGCGCAAAATTAAATGAATAACAATATATTACTTTGATATTTTATTCACAAACTCAAACAAGCATGTTTATTTTGAATTACTACATCATTGGTTTTTGTTGACGGTGTGAATTGTAAATGATTTATTCTCTAAATATATGTGAATTAAACACATTTTAGTTGTTTTTATGTAATATGAATAATGAATAAAACCATAACTACACAGCTAATTGAAGGTATTTTGATAGAGATTAAAACTGTGAAACGGATTCTTAATTTAAATGAAAAAAAGACAACAAACCAGGACACCACAAATTAATAATTTTTCAGGAGGCCACAGTTCACAAATATTCTTTCTAAAGTGACCAGATTCAATATACAGTTTTCTTCATTTGGCTAATCCTTTATGGTTTGTATTTTTCATATATGACTTAAATGGCCACCAGAATGAGGTTGATGTTTTTTTTTAACAACAAAAACATCCAAATAAATTGTTCTAATTGTTAGATTGTTATAGGGCATTGATTTTAAATTGGAAATAGAATTAAAAAGATCACATAGTATTTAGCACAGTTTCCCATTTCATATTTTGCAAAATAAATTTTATGTACAGAAACACCTAAAAACCCATAGCATTACATGCTTCATGCTCTGTCTTGTACTTAGTTAATGCCTTTATGAAATATGTATGTGGTAGGTAATAAGAATTGTGTCATTTTATCACCCAAAATTGATTAGTGCTCTTTTCATTTAGAATTTAATAATGTGCATAGAGGAAATAATTTGAGCCTTTTCTTTAGGTACTTCAGTTCAGTCTCAATACTGCTTTTTGGTAATTGTGAATATTGACATTTACAATAATATTTGTTTATACCGAAGAGAATATAGCTATATTTAAGATAGCTGCTGCATATTTTTTTAACAAAATCACTTTTTAGCTTATGAAATGTGCGTTTTAAGATATAGTCTTATGTTTCAGGATAGATTGCGTATTTGAAACACTGTTTTGCTTGTATCATATTACTTTGGATGCACAACTTTTGTAATTGTAACTGTTTCTTTCTTGGACGCCACATTGTGCTGCTTATATTTTTCATTGTTCAAACATGTTTAGCTCTTTCACACAGGTCCTGTATAAACTAATTCACTCTGATTACAAGATGAGTTAATCTGTGTATTGCACTCACAATCTGTCCGTTTCTTAGATGTTTTGTAGTGCTGTTAGTTTTATCATTGCTGTACAATATCAAATGGAGGCAACCATATCTATCTGTGGCTGAAAATTCATTGCCCCAAAATATCAGTGTGTTGGGCATGGAGACCATCCTGTGCTTCTTAGATTTATCAGAACCTGATCTGCATACTAGTCATCAATGTGACAGTACAACTAAGCATGTTTTAGGAACACCATCCCAAAGTTTTATTTCAAAACGTTGTGTGATAAATCCACTGTAATTGGCACTAACGAAAAATATATACAAAGAAATTTATAGCGTGAAGGAATGGGCTGGATCTTGAAGAAGTACTTAATCTAAGTTGCACTGGGGCAGTATGGCCCATTTTTTATTTTATATATGTGCAGACATTTTCATTAATTGTATTTTGAAATTGTATGTGGGAATTTACATACATAGACACTGTATATGCGTTGCAAGTTGGATAACTTTAGGTGATATTTCAGCATATTTCATTACTATTCTTCCATTGGTGGTATAACTTTGTGGCAGAATCCAGACTTGTGAATTAGCTTACCTATTCACTTATCCATAGTAAGGCAAACACAACAATGAATGATACAGCAGGCAGTATCAACAAACAAACACCCAATAAAGCTATAACCTTGACAGGTTACAATCCACCCACCCTTTGGCTAAAACATTTGCAGTTTCCTCAGCAGTGTCTTTATATGAATTTATTACATAAATTTATTCATTTAATTTTAAGTTACAGGTGTTACGTTCAGTGTTTTACTTTTTAATTAAAAGACTGTATATTATAAATATTTTTCAGCAGGATGTTAGAAATCCCTGCAAGGATGGGTCAAAACAACAATAACAATAACACACTCAAGGGTGTATTGTTCCATCGGACACTTAATTTAAAAAAATGCTTAATAAGTTACACGATATTAAGTTATGCATCCCCCCATAAACACAGTGGCACCCACCGCACTTAACCTCAGAAAGAAGGGGCGGCCGTTGAAGAAGTATAATTAAAGGGGGGGGTCAATGCTTTGGCCAGCAATCAAGACGTGCAACATGGACTCTCTTATTTACATTGTGAACCTAATTGAAATCCGCCGAAACCATTTTATTATGAAAATGAAAACATAGCAGTAGCCTACTATGCTTATTTTTGTTCATTCTCGCAACCACGAGACTCCTTTGACAAAAACAAAATACGGTGTTTGAACTTTGTGCTGAACAATTATTCCCATTATATTATTATTGGTCATTTACATGTGACACCCATATTTTGGTGTTTCTCCGTCCACTGTGTGTAAGACCATGGGAGAATTGGCCCCACACTGAATTTCTCAAAGGCATTATGTTTCATTGTACTTGATTTTCCACGGAACACAACTTCATAAATAATATGGCACATTACCTCTTTCACCAATAAACAAGAAAGCTAAACCCTACTCTGCCCAAGCTTATGGACAGTGTCCTCCAAGCACTGGTTGTCAAACGTCATGAATGTGCTCCGAGTGTCTGACAAAATGTATTTTCATTGATTATTGTAACTTTAAAAACAAACAGGCAAGCACTGGTTTCTGTCAATCTCCTTTTAAACTGTATAAAGCTATTTCAGTTCCTATCTGGGCTAAATACACCCAGAAGTGACAAATTTATTTGAATGTAGTTTAAGTACAGTTCTGGATTCTGCCACCGCTGTCAAAGGAAATACAATATAATGCTGAAAAATTAATTTTTAAGCTTGTTACTAATTTAGACTATGCATAGTTTTCAGATGTTTTGTATTCAAGACATATTTGGAAGCACTTATTTTAAAAATGACTAATCTTTTTTCTTTGTATTTTGTACTTTGTGGAGAAGTAATCAGTTGGCTGTAAAATGAAAATTTAAATACTTTTAATGAAAAGTGAAAAGCAGTTGTTAAAGCATTTCAACTTTTACTGTGAATAAATGTATTTTACTGAGCTGACTCGTATCACATTGTTTTGTATGCAGTTTTTTCTGCAGTTACAGGAAATGTAATCAAATATTTTAATATTCTTGTAATATTTTTAATTATCCTAAAGATAAAAGAATGAAACCCATTTTTCAAAATAAAAAAGGACCTAGCTGCATGGTTACAATTTTAATTTAAACCTTTATTAAATGTTTTGCCCACAATATTTTGTAGTACATAAGCAAAACAGAAGTGCCTTTGGCAACACTTAAAGCTTTCATCTGTTAAAACTTTTCAGCATCTTCTGTCATAACATCATATTGCTGATTATAATACTTCATAAGCTTCAATGAAACTTTAATCTATAATCCACTATAGGTACATCAATAATGCAGTATAAGAATGAAGGGTGCTTTGTATTGTGTTATGAAGGTACCTATAGTGATTCATAAATGAGAACTTCATAAATCATTCATAATGCATAAGCATGGTTATATTATGCATTTTTATAAATATTAATAGCTGTGTTTATAATGCTTTATGAATGCATTATAATGTATTACAAATGTGATCATAATTTTTATAGACATGGTATTCATAGAAAGTGCTACTGTACCATTAATAACTTACTGACTGCACATAGTATTTAATAATGTAATAGTTTGTCATATAGAGGTCTGTAGCCTATCCCAACTAGCACTTGATGCCGATCCATCACAGACTACACACTAGACGTACTTCATAGATGCCACCTAAGATAACCAATGCACAGTCACGCAATACAGGAAATTTAGACACCTACTAGCTGCACATCACTACACTGCGGAAGAAGACCTTCACAATGCAGGTCAAACGTGTAAATTCCAGGGCGGAGGTACAAATTTAACCCACATCCCTTGAACTGTGAAGAAGCAAGGCTACCTAACAAGCTGGATCATGGATTCTTACTTCAATTTCAGTATTTTTACATTTTATTTATTTAAGCAGACATATCCAAAGCAACACACAACTGAGAAAGCAGCGTCAGACATTGGCTGGAGTGAACGGGCTTAAGGATCTTGTCAGGAGTACAACAGTGACATACTCTGCCAATCCTGGGATCTGACCTAGCAACCTTCTGATCACAGGCACAGTGTCCTAATTTGCTTACCAATAGACCTTCAATAAAGGGCCACTACTCCCCACAAAAACTGGATTATTTGCTTCACCCTGCTTCAGCTGATGTTGAAATACTAGAAAGACTGATCTAGCAAAGCTGCATTCAGTTCTTGATTTTAACAACACAACTGTTCTAAAAGCAGAATTTTGGTGGAAAAGCATATACCGGTAATAGAAATTCACTTTCTGACACTTTTGGAGAACAACTTTTATTTTAAAGTGGCCAGCAAAGGAGCTATTGGTGCCACTGCACAGATCTGGGCTTGGGCACTTCATAAGAGAGGCTCTCAAACTCCTCCCATGGCTTCAGCTGTGGGCCAGGAATCATGACAGTCTGAACAAAAAGAGAGACGAGACCAATGAGGTTACTCTGCACCAAGAAATGACACAAGCTTCCTTTATACAGTGCTGTGGCATTCCGATGTTTTACAAATAGAAAAATGTTTCACCTTGATGACAGGCTCCTTAGGAGGAGCCCAGGCTGGGATGATCTTTCCATGAAGCCTCCAACAGCCGTAGGAGTTTATCAGATGCCTCTCCAAAACCACGTACTCCAGGACATCCCGTGGCTCATCTTCATTCCCCAGCATCAGCCGCCCGAAGCGGTCATAGATGGCCACTGTCTGATAGATAACAGGAAAGCAGTGACTATGTGTGGGGGTTCATTTAGAATGCATTACTAAATGAAGGTTTAGGCCACAGGGGAACATGAAGGACATTTAAACCCGAAGGTTAATGCAACATTTATCAGTCATTCAACAAAAAAAAACTAAAATTAAAACCAGTATTCAAAACAAAGCACAAAGCGTGCTTGAACAGCAGAGCTTAAGTATGCATTTGGTGGTTTTAACCAGTTTAAAGCAGTATATGTAAAAATGAAATAACTAATCTCACATTAACTATTTTATATGCCATATTGGCCTATAGAAGATGAGCCCCATAATAAGAGGTCTTAACCCCCACTCTACTATTGGGGGGGGGGCACATATATTCTAAATATATGTATAGCATATGGTTTGATTGTGTGTTATTTAAAATTCTTGAAAGATAGGGAAATT
>JAODLC010000045.1:16705206-16716066 GCA_026781145.1 Hippopotamyrus pictus
GTTGAGGCTCCCTTTTTAGTGGATGCTCAGGTAAGCCCATGCATTAAAGCATCCCTGATTCTACAGCGATTCAGTGTAAGTAGGTAAGTACTGGGCTGATACCATCATTAATTTTCATTGTAGGAAGATCACTAGCCACTTTTTTGTACAAGGAAAGAATTTAAAAGTGATGCTTTTATAGGCTGGAGTGGTGGCTTTCAGGCTAGGGCTCCGTGCCAGTTGCTGGAAGGTTGCAGGTTTGAATCCTGTCAATTCTTGGAGTGACTCTACTCCATTGGGCCCTTAAGCAAGGCCATTAACCTGCAATTGCTTTGTCATGGGTATGAAGTTAATTTATATCCAGCCTTGCAAGCAGGTCCTCTAACTGACGAGGAAAAACTTGGGGCTTGGTGGCGGGACTGGCGCACCAGCTCCCAGAAAATAAAAAAGCTTCACTCTGGTCCATTTGGACCAGTGTGGTGCTGAGGTATCACCTGCCGCATGGCTCCTGCTTTACAATAGCTGCTTAATATTTTACACAGGCTTAACAATAAACTAATGAAGATCAACTCTGCTGCAGCATACAGAGATTGTATCTGGTTAAGCAAGGGATTCAGAAAGCATTCAGTCTCCTTCACGTACAGTGGATATAAAAAGTGTACACACCCCTGTTAAAATGCCTGGTTTTTGTGATTTAAAAAAACGAGACCATGATAAATAATTTAAAAACTTTCCCCACCTTTAATGTGACCTATAACCTGTACAATTCAATTAAAACACAAACTTGTTAGGGGGAAAATATAAAAAATAAATAAACATACAATAAACTGGTTGCATAAATGTACACACCCATAAACTTTTGATTTAATTACAGCATTAAGTATCAGGAGTATCAGCATGCCGCATTATTTAGACCTACTAAATATGCTCTTGGCAATATTTGCCCACTCTTCCATGCAAAGCCGCTTCAAATGTGTCAGATTGTAAGAGCATTTCTTGCACACAGCCCTCTTCAGGTCACCCCACAGGTTTTCGGTTGGATTTAGGTCTGGGCTCTGGCTGGGTCATTCCAATAATTTAATTTTCTTCTTGTGAAGTCATTCTTTTGTTGATTTGGATGTATGCTTGGGGTCATCTGTATACTGAAAGGTGAAACGTTGTCCGATATTGTCTTATGCTAAAAATGTAACATTTTTTTCTTTGTTATCAATGTGCACTGAATACAGTGTAATGTCAAGGCGAAAACAGAATTTTAGATTTTTTTGCAATTTTATTCAAAATAAATTTTACATCATATTGACTTAAGTATTCAGACCCTTTACTATGACACTTGAAATTTAGCTGAGATGCTTCCCATTTTTATATCATTTTTGATATGTTTCTACACCTTCTTTGTAGTCTACCTATAGTTAGTTAATTAAATTAATTGGTTATGATTTGGAAAGGTGCACAACTGTGTATATAATAGCCTCACAGCTGACAATATAAATCAGAGCAAAAAGCAAGCCATGACGTCAAAGGAATTGCCGGCAGAGTTCACAGACGATGATTGTGCTGAACCACAGCTCTGGGAAACACTACAATTGTTTTTTTTTGCAGCTATGAAGGTTCCCAAGAGCACAGTGACAGTAATTCTTAAATGGAAGAAGTTGTTCCAAGACCCTTCTTAGAGCTGGTCTCCTAGCCAAAGGGCCTTGGTAAGAGAGGTGACCAAGAATCTGATGATCACTCTGGCTGAGCTTCAGAGATCCTGTGTGGAGATGGGATAAACTTCCAGAAGGACAACCATCGCTGCAGCACTACCCCAATCTGGGCTCAGCAAAAGGACTGAGAGGTGGAGGAGAAGCAGACATGTCAGAAAGAGACATGGATACTTGCTTGCCGGGGAAATCACGCTCTTTAGTATTTTTGTTGTTGTTAATGTTGATGTTAATGTTAATGGTTGCATTTCCCTATTGTCATGCTTGTGTTTGCCCGTGTCTTGTGTGCACTCGGTCCGATCCTCGCATGTATTTAGGGTGTGTAAATCTTCCACTGTGTGTGCATCTTGCAGTTTGACGTCTGACAACCTTGTGTTTCCCATCTGTGTATTTGGGTTCGGTGCTCGTTGGTTGCCTGTTGTGGTCCTTCTATTTACAATTGCACGTGGGGCATGCTGGGACATGTGCCCCGCCGGTGCTACATTAGTATAAAAAATCTGTTCGTTGTCCAAATTTTGTACACGAACCAATGCATTTTTTTCACTAAATTTTTGGTCACGAACCAAATTGTTCGTAAACCACAGCGTTCGTGAACTGCAGGCACCACTGTATATACTTTTTATATATTTCTATACTATAGCAATTATTTTTTTAACTTAGGTTATTTAATTTAGTTATTCTTCTATCTTGTTTATTGCACAATCTGGAGTAGCAGCAATTTCATTTCGCTCCTGGTGTACCACATTCATGCATTCTGAATACACTGTGTTAAACATAAGCAGATGCTAATTATAACTCCTCCCAAGGTGACACATGCCACCACCAGCCGTAACACATCGGGAAAGCATCCCATCTTTGCTTTTTTTCAGCAGTTAAAATCTGAGTATGTGTGTGTGTGTGTGTGTGTGTATGCATGTGTGCGTGTCTGTATGCATGTATGTGTGTGTGCATGTGTCTGTATGTCTGTGTGTGCGTGTGTATAAGCCATTTATGAATCATTTCTGAGCATATATGACTGACTGTAAGAAACCTATCTAAGTTCAGAAGAACCTACATCATCATCTATTATGTCAGTGACCCAAGATCCTAGGTTAATTCTAGATGTTACAGGCACAGAAAGCTCTGTCAACTGCAGGAGTAGCATTCAACATCATGTTTGCTTTTAATACAACTTTCCGTGCGGTTATTGAGTAACTTTATTGAATATTATGAACTGATAACACTTTGGGAGATAGGGCATGAAAAAACAACACACCTAATTGGGCTTCTTATATCTCTACTTATACATTTTAATGTCTTCTGTCATGGAGGAAATGTAATATTGCTTATACAACTTTAAACTTATAGCAAATGTTTGTTTATTGCAGAACAGATGTGAAAAAGTGGTAATGAAAACTAATGTTGGCCTAAATTAAGACGTTAGTTAAGAGATTAAGAATTAAGAGTCTGGGGCCATTCGCTTGCATTTTCACCAAGGTAACGTGTATATTATTTCCAAATGTTAAAAATATATAAATAAAAACATTAAATTGTACATTTATTAAGAAATAATCATCTTTCTTATTATTGCATCAGTGTGTTTATTAAAATTTTATTAAACTGTAAAATGAAATTTATTCATCCATGTGTTACATCACAGAACAGAAAGTGCTGAAACTGCAAGCTTTATTGGGCGGAAGGTAAACAGAAACTGAATCAGCGAGCTTAATCATGCGGACAAAGGGTCAAGGAAGCCAGGCGGGTCAGCGAGCTTAATCATGGTCCGGGTAGCGGACAAAGGGTCAAGGAAGCCAGGCGGGTCAGCGAGCTTTATCATGGTCCGGGTAGCGGACGAAGGCTCAAGGAAGCCAGGCGGGTCAGCGAGCTTAATCATGGTCCGGGTAGCGGACGAAGGCTCAAGGAAGCCAGGCGGGTCAGCGAGCTTAATCATGGTCCGGGTAGCGGACGAAGGCTCAAGGAAGCCAAGCCTCATCCCCAGGTGCAGCCGATCTCCACTGACCATGTCCTTTCTGTTGGTCCTGTTTGTTTTATTTAACTGCCAAAGCATCTACAATCACATATATAAGTGTATATTTTCTCAGATAAAGCACTACAATAATATATATGAAAATGTAAAAATGCTCTAGAAAATAATGTGATATATTAATTAACCTTTCAATATACAAACTGTTTAAATAATAATAGGGAAAACCTAGAGTGACTGATGAAAAATGAGAGTGGCTTGCAAGTATTATGACAGCTTTCATTTCAAACAATTAGCCATGTCAACATTCATAAAAATAGATAACAGTGTTTAGATAGCTAGTAGTCTCTAAAGATCCTTGGTTCAAAACAACCGAACATTGCTTAACTGCCAATCCAGTGCTGGGTAAATACTGGACAGAACACATGCTGGGTTATTTTTACCCAGACTCTTGGGTTATACAATTTAACCATGATGCTGGGTTAATTTTCCATTGGGGCTGGGTTGTCATGTTTTCTACTGTTATTAAATGCATATTATCACCACATGGAAAAATAAACAAATAAATTATTATGAAACATGTATCACTTTCCATATACTAAATGTTGTTGTAAATATTCATTGCTGTTGACAGAAATAAGTTTCAGAACATGAATATATAGCATACCAGCAAATTCCATCCACTTTGGTGTCAGTCTGTCAGGGATTATCCCACGATAATTACTTGTTGGCAATATTGGTCCATATTTGGTTCACGGTAACATAATAATTAGCTACCTGAAATTAAGGTGAAAGACTTCAAATTAAAGCTAACATCATTATTATAAATAATTAAAATAATGTTTTATTATAAATAATATTATACAGTGCCTTTTTTATTGTTAATGTATGGATGTACAATGAAATTATGTGTGTCCCCTGCCCAACACTACCATAGCTCTGCATATTAAGCTACACACACATACAAAGTAAAATCACAAGCAACATGGGGCAATACATTTTGAGTGTTTCTGTATGAATACGTATATACAAGGTGGGAGTATATAAATAGCATTGAAGTGGTTCTATTTACAATAATTACACTTAATACTTTGATGAAAAAAACTCTTTAGTAGTCTTCCTAGTTATATGTCATTTTTGCTGAAGTTAGCATTACGCTGCTCGACAGATACGCTAACAAAACAGGCAAAACGTAACGGGAGACCAAAGCCACTGCATCTGTGTGTGCCGCCATCTTCATATAACACAGTGAATTAAAAGGTCTCTTTCTTACATCAATGTCACATCAACTGTTTGAGTTATATTTTATCTTCGATGGTTCCAAGGAGGGTTTTTTTTTTGTTTTGTTTTATGTGGTGTATAAGAACAGGGATTCCCACAACTACGGTGGTGCAGTTACCCAAGTCCTGGGTCAAAAACATTAAAAACATAACCCTAGTGCTGGGTCAGGACTGGGTCCTTGGACTGAAAATTACCCAACTCAATTCAGCAATGCCTCAAAACAAATGCCTCATTTTGTAGGGTACAGCTTCACAATTACTTCCATGATACATTAATTATGTAAACATTTTAGCAACTGTATTTAAATATTTATACCATAAACATAGCATGGCAGTACGATAAGAGGGGAACTTAAACTCAATTTTATTTTTTACTTAGTTATTTTCGTGATAAATTAGAATATTTATTTACCTTGTATTATCTTGCATTGGTGTTTCAACTTGTTGACTATTCTCTTACTATTTTAGAGCAACTGTAACCATATAATTTCCTTGGGGAATAATAAAGTATTTTGTTTGATTAGATAGATAGATAGATAGATAGATAGATAGATAGATAGATAGATAGATAGATAGCTAGATAGATAGATAGATTGATTGATTGATTGATTGATTGATTGATTGATTTAGTAAATTACTTGTACACTTCACATTAATCAGTATTAGTTCCTTCAGGAGCTCATTTCTGCTGCCTAGGAGCCTTTAATAGTAAATGAGGTTATGAGGTTTCAGCTCATCTAACGATGTTCATGAAATACCTACATGCATTACCGGTTTCTCCATGTATCCTATAATCACAGGTACAGCTGAGAATTTATAGCTCTTGCTTGTGGCTATTGTCAGAGCCATGTCAAAAAAAAACAGAAATGGAGAACCCATTTTCCTTGTGGTATTCATTCAAATAATAAAAACTACATTTTTAGTATATTACCAACTCAGTTGATAGCACTACTTCCTCACATCTCTAGGTTTGAGGGTTCAAGTTGCACCTCTGCAGAGTGTGTGAATTTCCATGTTCCCCCTGTATTCTGCTGGCTTCCACAGCTGTGCATGTACGGAGTTTGCATGCTTTCCCTGTGTTCTGTAGGCCTCTTCTGTTGTGTGTGCGTATGTGTGTGTGTGTGAGCGTATGTGTGTGTGTGTGTGTGTGTGTGTGTGTGCGTATGTGTGTGTGTGAGTGTGTATGTGTGTGGAGTTTTCATGCCCTCCTTGTGTTCTGTAGGCTTTTTTTAGGATTTTCTGGTTTCCTCCTACCATCTAAAGACATGCAGTGAGGCTGAATAGGATTTATAAATTCCCTGTAGTGTGTGACTGTGTGCATATCTGCCCAGTGACTGGCATCCCATCTAGCATATTGCTATAACTTAAATTCAGTTCTTCATTACAGTTAGCTTAGCTAAAATAATCAGTTTGGCAGCAATTTATAAATTTTTAAATGTACTGTATGTCATAAAAAATAGTTTCGTTTTTTCCTGATTGAATCATTTTTTACCCAATTTGTACAGGCCATACAAACATGCATACATTTGAAATACTCACATTTGACAAGTTTATCAATTGTTAAATCATATTAGACAAATTAGTCCTCTCTAATTTATGGAGTATGATTTATATCTTTTATCTTACACTGCCACTTGTGTATAACTCCTGAACCAAACACCTTGACACCAGACTGGCTCACTCCTCTGCCAACAAACAAGCACATGGGAATACAGATTACTGTCGCTTATTTTCATGTTAGTGTTGCTTATTTAAAGAAATGTTAAAACAGTGCAAAGACTCGCCCGGCTTCCTGTGAGGGTGTTTTCCTGATCGGAGCTCCTTCATGTCACAACACGCTGGGAGGTACACCTTCTAACAAAGGCAACAGAGTTGAAGATGAGTGCAGGCATTTCTGCGCAGAAGATTTCTACTTCCATTTATAACAAATTTTAGTTTTGTTTTCCTAGTACTTTATGTATGTGATCAATCAATATGCTTTTAGTTTTAGCTTGTTCAAGGGAGATGTTTCATCACCAGTGAGCATCTCATATCTGTTTTAAAATAAAGTTATACAGTGCTCACATAAAGTCTTGGAACGCTTGCTTAGTTCAGTAAAAATGTTTATTGGTTTCATGACAAAAGTCCATTGACACGCAATGTTTAACATATCTGCACATATCTTCTGCACAGACATTTTCTTCTTAAGTGTCAGTTCTGTTGACTGACTGATTCGATTCTGTGTGTGTGTGTGTGTGTGTGTGTGTGTGTATAAACAAATGAATAAATTACTGATTTCTGTTATAGAACCAATAAATTTGCAATATTTTTTTCTGTGAGCACTGTATATCTCATTCTTTGATCTCTTGTCTTTTTAAGGTATAAAATTAAAATGCATTGTTTGTGGGAATTTGACAGCAATACTAGATATTCTGAGTACAACCCCATTAGGAAATGATTTAATACAGAGAAACACTAATTATAGTGAATAAGGCAACATAAAAGGACACTTAGTGAGGGTACTTGTATGAAAGGTGCCTTTTAGATGTGAGAGAGGTGAGAGGTGGAAATGAACATTCTGACTCATAGGATTAAGCGATTGAATATGGACCACACACACTGCCTAAATGATGTTTACCTAGCTCTTAAAAAAGTGGGAATATTTCCTTTTGGATAAAATGTCTAAAACACCAAAACAAACTGAAATTACATTTAATTACAGTACATTTACATAAATTACACAGGAAGCTAACAAATTCTTAAAATGTGTTTAATCAGTTTCGGCAGCAGGTTTGACATTTTAGATATTTTTCACAAATGCTTTCCATAAAATGACTGAAAGTGGAAGATGTTTGTGTTTTTTGCTTATGTGCTTCTATGGAGAGGCAGAAAAAAATAATGACAATGAACAATGAAAACTGGAACAGTAAAGGGTTTTGGTATTACACATATAAACATAACATCAAGTGCCATCAACCATCCAATAAGCCACGTAACATGATTCTGATATTTCACAGCAATTCACTTGTATGTTCATAGTGATTAATATTGTTGAAATTTTCATATTGCGAAACACTGTAACCTTGTAAGAGATGGATGGATTATGTAAAGATGAAAATCAGTGCTTAAATATGAAAGTAAATGCTGTTTCTTTTAATGATTCTGGGACAAATGTGCAACAATGTTAAAACAAGGATGCATGAACTAAATAACAAATAACATAGTCAAAACTAAACTGAACCATATGTAACAATTAAACAAGTGCTCTCTTTTACTTTCCTTCAACCTTGTTTCATATGGAGTATCCTTTTTGTTTACTTTGATAAAAAGTGGGTGGCCTACTTCAATAAAGAGAGATTAAGACAACTAAACTTTCAAAGTACTTACCTTTACGGGGATCTAATTCCACTCATTGATTTCACACGCAAGTGTCAAAGCCTGCAGACAAAAACATATTTTGCGTCAGTAAATGGTCACACAAGAATATTTTTTTGTCATTTTTGTTATCTGAAATAGCAAAATGTTGCATCAAAATAATACTATTACTCATCTAAGATGGAAGGTCTATATTCAGAAACACTAAAAACTCTCCTTTTAGTTTTCATCATGAAAGAAAATTTTTAGTGTCATACTTTTATGTATGGGAGGTATTTTCTGCAAAAAATAAAATGGAAATGAAAATGATAAAATGAAAATACAGTCTCCACTTTGCCATTTAGTTTTCAACGTCCCATATTTATGTTTCATGTGACATTTATCATAAATGTATATCTAAATGTTAATATTTATTTTTTCTTGTTTTGTGAAATTCAAATAATTACTTTACTTGAAAAAACGTGCTAAACTTTATGCATAACAAAAAAAAATTAAGCAGCAAAAAAAAACCTTCCCTTTTCTTGAAGAGAAGTTTATATTATATACATGTGGGAATTATACTGTAGTATTAGCTTTTAATTATGAAATACATAATTACTGTGTCATGATACTTTTGTGCTAATGCACCGCCTGCACCGTGTCTGGTATTGTCTTTGGTGTTTTCTGTTTACAGGGCAATTCAGCATTAAAATCTATCCATCCATTTTCTGTAACTGCTTAGCCTATTCATGGTTGCGGAGGGTCCGGAGAATGTATCGATTCTTAATTTATCTCTAGAAATGTATTCTTTCAATATATGACTAATGCATTCATATATATTTTATTAATAAATAACAATTTTATAAAATCATAGTATGTCTTGTTTTTCAAAACATGAGCATGAAGGGCTGTATTCTACCATCCAGACCCTAATTCAAAAAAGTAAAAAAAAAAAAATAATAATAATAATAATGTGCTTTTCAGCTACACGTAAAACGTTCCTAATTTTCAGCGCATATCCCGAAAAAGAAGACCTGACTCTGCAAATAAGGGCTAATGCAGAAAAAGACGTGCATTATACGATCTTGAATGCATAGCTGCGAAGGCGAAAAATCGCTCGACGTAAAGCAGAGAGAGACTTAAAAAAACGTATAATGCACGGCTTGGAGTGCATTGACCTGCTTATACCACAATTACCATACATTAACGCGTTTGTACTTGAAGATGGTAATGCAGCATACCACAATATTTCCTTCTGGTGAGACTGTATCTTGGGGGATTTCAAAATACTGGAATAGCATTGCTTTTTAAAATACAGTTGTAATAATTTGATATTGTTTACTATAATTAAAATTGTGGCTATATATGAACCAAATCAGGGTGGCACAGTGTTTAGTACTGTTACCTCACACCACTGGGACCAGGGTTCAGATCTCTGCTGTGGCCCCTGCATGTGTGGAGTTTGCATGTTTTTCCCTGTCGTTGGTTCCCTATCTGGGCCATTCCTTGCCATGTAGGCTCCAGACCTCCATGATACTAAATAGGACACATGGCGTAAAAATATACAAATTGTTCATACAATGTTGAATGATTTTAAAACATTTTATCTAGTTTACTGTTATTCAATCTTAAAAGTGCAACAATAGTAAAATTTTTGGCTACCTATTTGGGGAAAATGGTTAAGAAATAACTAAATCAGTGCAACAAAATGCCATTTTAATATACCTAAAAAATTATGGTACTGTCAATTACTCTACACCACATATGTCAAAGTCAAACCCCGCAGCACAATTCTTTATGGCCTACAATATAATTTTGATATTTAAAAAATAATCAGACTGCATTATAATAATGTTGTTCCTATACCCCTATAGCCATAGTTAATTTTTTAGCCTGGTTTACCTACCACAAGCACCTTAAATGTCATGGGGACAGGCTGTTTCAGTTTTGCTGTGCATGCAGTCATACATGCACTCGGATGATGTTGTGTCAACATGCATGGCCCTCCCTATGGCCTCCCTAAATATGTGTGCTACTTGGGACTGAAATAAATGCATTATTATTATTATTATTATTTTTGTTATTATTATTTTTTTTTTCTACATTGATTAGTTTTTTTTTTTACATATATTTTTACATTATTCACAGAGCCTCACCTTTCCCACATCTTGGACAGTCAGATCACCAGGCATTTGCATGGGTGTCACAGGGCATCCAACACCTGGCACAGGCTAAGGTTCCTAACTGTCTGAAATCAGTCATACCAGTGCCCAAACAGTCTAACATCAGCAGTCTATACAACTACATCAGCAGGTGACACTCACACCCATCATAACAAAGAGCTTCGAAAAACTGATCCTGAAGCACATCAGATCCAACACTCTCTCCCACCCTGGACCAGCATCAGTATCCACACAGGATGCTATCACTGGAGCTCTCCACACAGCACTAACCTTGAACAGTGAGGGATGTACGTGAGACTGCTGTTTGTGGACTACAGCACAGTATTAACACTATTGTCCCCAGCAGGTTAGTTATCAAACTCCTGGAGCTGGGCCTCAGTAATCCTCTGTGTTTGTGGATTAAAGACTTTCTAACCAACAGG
>JAODLC010000045.1:16776567-16789851 GCA_026781145.1 Hippopotamyrus pictus
CCCCCTCAGTCTCCTTTGCTTGAGGCTGAACAGATTTAGCTCAACTAACCTTTCCTCGTATGACATTCCTCTAAGACGTTGACCATATCCAGGGGTTAACACAGATTAATATTTGGCTCTGTGGAAACCAGAAAATGATATCTAGTTTTTACTTTATAACACTATTCATGTGAAAAATGACATTACACTAACACATATGATATTTTGTTTCTCTTTAAATGAAACTATTTAAAATAAACCCATAGAGTGGAAAAAATGCATAACAATGTAATCAAAACCAGTTCTTGGCTGTCATGCTATTATCTGCCTTCTCTGAACAAATAGCATTCGTGATCCAAGAGATATCACAGTAAAAAAATGTATGACTGAAAGCGATTAAAAGATTCCCCATGGTCACCACTCCCTCTTTAGGCTATATATTCTCAACCTGTTTTTCTGTCTCTCACTTTCTGTAGCACTTAGCTGTTGGATCAACATCTTGAGAACTTTGAACGACTGACAAAAACCACGATGAGCTCCATGTCCACTTATTCCTTTGGCTTTAGAACCTCACCTGTGGCTTTATCTGTTAGGCCTCCCAGTGTATATGGTGGGGCAGGGGGTAATAATGTCCGTATCTCCAGCTTTGGGGGAACGAACACTGGCTTCGACCTTACTGATGCGCTTGGAGGGGGCAATATTGCCTTTTCTGAAGTTGGACTTGCATTCAATGAAAAAGGCACCATGCAGAACCTGAATAAGCGCTTAGCAAGCTACATTGAGAAAGTGCGGTCTCTAGAAAGTGCAAATAGTCAACTGGAGCTGCAAATCCGTGAATGGTATGAAAAGCAAGTTCCGTCGTCCAGAGACTACAGCCAACATGAGAAAACCATTACTGACCTTCGCAGAAAGGTAACCTTTTTAAATTATAATGACAACTAAAACATCTGATGCTCATTCTTTTATGGTTCTTTTCACAGATGTTATCACTTGTCATCTAGACAGCATTTTGAAATAAGATTAGGTTTATAATTTCAGATTGACCTGTCTTGTATCACTGACATTTATCCTTGACCCTGTGTCTACTCCTCAGATTAGAGGGGCTATTCTGGAGAACGCCAGAATCATTCTGGAAATAGACAATGGAAAGCTGGCTGCTGAAGACTTCAGAATCAAGTATGTAAAACTGAGAAGAAACTATGTTATGTAGCATTGACTGTAAATACACTGTGCCTAAAATGTCTCGATAATTCCATTCACAACGCTTGCATTTGCTATATTGCCTGAATTAGTCTAGCTTGTTTAGGTATGTATTATGTACAGTGGTACTTCAGAACTTGAACTTAATCCGTTCAGAACTCCGAATCGAATCCTAAAAAGTTCAGGTTCTGATCGAATTTTCCCCATAAGAAATAATGGAAAACCAATTAATTGGTTCCCGCCCACCAAAAATTACACCTAAGTATGTTTTTTTTTAGCATTTAAACACAAAATTTACCGGATAAAACAAGAGCATATACTGTACTAAACACATCTAAGGACATTTGTCAAAACAGTAATTTGTAAAGTAAGAAAATAAATGTATCCAAACAATGTGTAAAGTTAAAAAAAACAATGTGTCCTCCCTCTATCGTCTGCTCCTTCCGTATGCCATGCCCCCTCGTTAACCCCGTGTGGAATCCCCGTGTGATCAGCTGTTTCTGGTTCTTGTCATGAGTCTGTATTTCGTCCACGTTTCACGTGCTGCGTGACTCATTTCCTCACTTACAAGTTATCTTAGGTTGGCATTCACAGTTTGACTTCTGAGATTCAGATCGAGTTCTAGGTAATTTTTTTTTCGAACTGGTTGGTTGGTACAGTGGGTCTCACTGTAGCTAGCCTCTCTGACACTGACCAGACACCTTGTTGGGTGTCCTGTGACTATGTTCCACGTGATAGACTGGCATGCTTTCCAAAACGTCCCCTGTTTTGTGCCTTGGGTGACCTGGGATTCTAGGATATTCTTTTAGAGAATATGAATCGATGTATTATGACCTGCTGAAATGAAGCATTTATTTTATCTAGGATGGAGACTGAGCTCGATATGAGACAATCGGTGGAGGCAGACATTACTAGACTCAGAAAGGCTTTAGATGACATAACAGTAACCAAGTCGGATTTGGAGATGAAGATAGAGCGATTGAAGGAGGAGTTAATCTTGATGAAGAAAGACCATGTGGAAGTAGGTGGTATGAAGCAACGTGCAGTGACATTTCTTTTTTGTTACCATTTCTTTTCTCCCTGTTGTATTAATTGACATAATTTCTCCATTGTGAAACCCAGAATATGGCTAGCCTGAGGGCTGAAATGCATGGCAGCTCAGTAAATGTGGAAGTGGATGCAGTACCTCAGTCAGACCTGTCGGAAGTCATGCTGAAGATGAGAGAGCAGTATGAGGCCATAATCCTCAAGAACCGCCAAGAGATGGAGATATGGTACAAAGGCAAAGTAAGCACAGGGAAATGGACATTTCAAATAATGGGGTTTACACTTACAGAACCACAGGAGACTGTTTTCCTTAGAATGATGATTTGGATGTGTTTCTTCATATCAGTGGTTCCCTCTTCCCCACAGTATGAGGAGTTGAATAAGCAGGTTTCCCAGCACACAGAGCTTATACAGACATCCCGCTCTGAGGCTAGTGACCTAAAGAGGACCCTGGAGACACTGGAAATCGAGCTGCAATCCGAGCATAGCCGGGTGAGAATTTTAAAATGTACTGCTTATACATTTCAATTAGTACTGTATAGGTGGCAATGATTCCACACAAGGACTCTAAGGATGTCACAGCATTTGTGTTATTTATTATTACACATTGGAATAGAAAATAGCACATCACCTAGCTTCTGTAGGTGTGAATGATATATATAAGCATTTTCAAAAACTCAAGGAAAGCAAGTAAGCAAGCATTTTGTTCAGCTAACTGCTATTGGACATGACAAATATCCACACATGCTCCAGTCTTTCTAGAGTATGACTCCCCAGCTAGACTGTATTACCTGCATAATATTTAACCATTATCTAGCATTGCAAGCTTTTCATTTGTACCATAAGCAGTTTATATGAGTTTACACAAATTTGTCAAAAGCGAGATTCAATAATATGAAAATTCCTCTTTTCAACTGTCAAGCTGAAAGTTGTATAATCTATGAAGGCTGCTTCCAGAGCATTGTGAAATTAATAGATCCTTTGTCATTATTCCCAACAGAAAAGGGTACTGGAGAACACATTGTGTGAAACAGAGTTAAGCTACTGTCAGCACCTCGGCAAATTGCAGACAGAGGTCAACAAGCTAGAAGAAGAACTGGCAAGAATGCGTATGAAGATTGAGCATCAAGACAGCGAGTTCAAGAGCCTTCTAAACATCAAGACTCGCCTGGAGATGGAAATTGCGGAGTATAGAAGACTGTTGGAAGGAGGGGATATTCAGTAAGGGCAAATTTATGAAAACCATTTCTGTAGACTTTTCTACTCTTGTCTAGTTGGTATACCTTTTATTTAGCTAATTACATATTAATTCTAGGTTCGATGCAAGCAGTTCATTTATTTTTTAATAAAATATTGATTTATTTCTTTGCAGACACAAAGTGGTTGAAGTTGAGAAACGTAAGTTTCTATTTAAACAAAACAAAATATTTATCGCTATTGTTAATATTTAGCTACATTTAGAGTAGATATAGAAGGCAAAAACTCTAAATCCATCATTACATTCTATTACAAGATATATATCAAATGTTGGACTACAGAATGAATGGATATCTTGCACAGAATTATAGCATAAAAAATTATATATTGTTCAGTTAGGTCTATTTATATGATTTTTTTTGAGCAAATAAAAGTTTTGGTTTGAAACTTTTCCTTCAAATTTATGTGCACTAGTGCATCAAATATATATATCACAAGACTATCACAGTAAAAATATTTCTGATGTATAATGATAGACAATTTGCTTTATTGATGTAATTAACCATTTCCATCATCTTCCACAGCGGAGTCAATAAGGACCAAGAAAATAATAACAGTGGTTGAGGAAGTGGTGGATGGAAAAGTGGTCTCCCACACTGAGGATGTGGACGTTCAGGTTGTGAAAAAGGAGTGAGACAAAGGGGCAGAGCTCAGATCTAGGATGGCCATGTAACCAACATAAATTACCTATACCGGAATACAATCACAAATTAATTTTTTTTAATGGTTACCATTATATCTGATTAAGTAATCAAAAACAAAGTGGCCAAATCTTGTGCATACTGTTTTTCTTATCATTACATGTGATGGGACTCAAAAAGACAAATAAAGAGACAAAGCAAAACATGATGTCCAGCTGCAATGCTATTATTTAATATCTATCTATCCATCTATCCATCTATCCATCTATCCATCCATCCATCCATCCATCCATCCATCCATTCATTCATTCATTCATTCACTCGGTGGATTCAGATTGTGGTCACATGGGCAGCCCAGAGGTGAATTTCCCAAAAGCATAGTTGCTAACTATGTTAGTACCTCACATATTTGAAACTATGTGGCTGCAATGCAATGCAAGTTTTTCCCTAAATCATACTTTTGAGGTAATGACGTTGATAACGTGTATAGTATGAACCATTTTTAAGCTACACAGGTGTTTCCTAAAACCAAAAAACATTTCCAAACACTTAAGTTTATTTCAAGTTACAGCTCTTGAGATGTGGCTAGAAGCTTAGTTGCTAGTGGCCAATACATCATCAATGATGGAAGGTGCAGTTGAAGGAGGGTAGTCACCATGTGAGTGAGCTGAAATTTGCTGTACACACATATATAATGTCAAGTGCTTTGAAAATTTAGTTGTAAGTAAAGTTGTTGTGCGTAAAGGCTCACTTTTTAAAATTTAACACTGAGCAGTCAGTTCAGCAAGTATTATCCAAGAGTGTTTTAAAAGTTATTCTGCTTATTTTTAAGTTATTCCTTAGTTTTTATGTTTTAATTAGGCTGGGAGTAAGGAACACAGATCTTAAAAAGTTGGAAGTAAGGGACGGGGTCATAGTGAATTACTTAATTATGAGGAGCAGCTGGCTCTTATCTAATGCGACACAGAGTTAGAAGTTAATACCCCATTTAGCGAAAGTAGTGTGTACGCCACATGCGGGGAGGGGGGAAGACTGAAGAGCAGAGAGAGATTAGCAGAGAGTTGGGTAACCAAAGGTTAAAAATAAGGTGAGTTTGTGCGCTCTATACAGAGGTGGCATCACATGAAGTACCTATGTCAAACCATTTTCAGGTACTGTACTTCCCACTTTAGAGCCAGAAGACACTGGGGAGGGAGGTGGGCCCTTAGGCACCAAGGAGCCCCTCCCTCCAGTAAGAGGGAGGTTGTCGTAGTTACCAGAGGTGTAGAAAATTATGTGGGCACACATAGATAGTCTTGTACGGAGTCTTACCTGCCTGGTGCCCAGATAGGAGACCTTCAAATCCAACTTCAAATGCACACGCTGTCATCTCTTTTTCTGTGTCATTTACTCTCTACCCGCTGCTTCATTCAGCAATAAAACGACATCATACTCTAAAGCCCGGACTATATGTCATAAATTTCTTTGACACTTAATATCGTTGATTGTTAAAATAAAACGCCACTACCAATAATCATCAAAATGCCTAATATCGGCCCCCAATGATCAGCCAGGCCGATATTCGGTCAACCCTTAGCGTTTATAAAAAGTAAAGTTCTTTAAACAAAGTTTTGTATTGGTGTTTGTAAAATTCAAAATTTCATTTTTATTGCAAATGCATATCAGCTCCAAATTTCGGTTATCGGCCCCATTAACTAGTAATAATCGGTATCGGTATCAATATCAGCCCTGAAAGTCATAGATAGAAGCAGAACATCCACGGTGGTATTCTCTGGAACACTTCCAGTGCCGCGTGCAAGCCAGGCTAAGTTAGCTGAGATAAGGGGATTAAATACATAGCTAAAAGAGTGGTGTAGGAAAGAGGGGTTCAGGTTTGGGGGTGGAAAGCTTTATGCAGACACGAAGGTGGGCACTGTAAAAGGCCTGTCATCCTCTGTCTATATTTAAATGCTAAATGCATATTTAGATACAAGACTAAGAGGCATTAATTTCTTCTGAGTCTTATGATGTCATGGGAATAACAGAAACATGGCTGAGTGATAGTGATGGGGAAAAATATCCATCCATCCATTTTCTGAAACTGCTTAATCCCAACTGGGGTTGTGGAGAGGACTAGAGGTTATCCTGGGAACAAACCCTGGGCAGTCATCAACACACTGCAGGGCACACACACGCACAGGGCCAATTTAGACTCACCAATCAACCTATCCTGCACACTTTTGGACCGTGGGAGGAAACCGGAGCCCCCGGTGAAAACCCACGTGAACACAGGGAGAGCATGTGAACTCCACACAGAAAGGACCCGGGACCAAACCCAGGACCTTATTGCTGTGAGGTAGCAGCGCTAACCACTGCACCACTGCGCCACCCCGGGGAAAAATATCATTTGGAAAATGACACACTTTTCTGTAGAGACCAGCAGGACAGAAAGGGTGGTGGAATTGCTATGTATGTAAAATGTAGGCAAGGGAACTCCCTAATGCAGGGACCGCTGGCTGTGCAACCTCCGGGATGTCAGGCAGGTTGGGCAGGCCAGGAACATCAAGCACAGGCGGGTCAGGTACAAGCAGGTCAGAAACATCAAGAACGGAAGCCTACATTGCCAGGACTGGAACCGCTGGGGCCGGGGCATCCTCCGCCGGGACTGTTGAGGGAGCCTGTGCTGTCCTCAACTGGAGCAGCCTCTGCAGGTTCTCCGCTATTTGGCCCAACTCGCGGGGTGACGAGGTTGGGGTGAATGCTGCAAATCACCCTTGAAGCTGTGTAGACAGCTGGGTCGCCGCTGGGGAGTCTGGCACTGTTGGATCCTCCATCACACTCCAAAACAGACCATGGAGGGTAAAGAATGTCCCAGCCAAAAAAAGACACATTATCAAGACTCATCTAACCAGGCAACATTTTTTTCCCGATCTTCCATTGTCCAGTTTTGCTGAACCTGTGCCCACTGCAGCCTGTTTCCTGGTCATAGCTGACAGGAGTGGAACTCAGTGTGGTCTGTAGCTTATCTGCTTCAAGGTTCAACATCTTATGCACTCAGAGATGCTCTTAGGCATGCCTCTTCTGCATACAGACATGCCTGAGCAAAGCTGATGGGTGACGGCACCTTTGCTGTGGCAGCACCAAGTTTCTGGAATAGGGTTCCATTTCATATTAGGGGTGCGCCTACTGTTTCCACGTCTAAGTCAAAACTGAAAATTCACTGTTATTCATTAGTCTTAGGGGAGAACTAAGTGTTTAAATCAATAGGTTTATATTACGTGGTATGTAGCAGACATTTTTTATTTAACTGGAAAATTTTACTAATAACTTATTTTAGGTGTTGAAGAGTTCAGGCATGTTGTGTTTAGGAACCTATTGTTTGTATATATTACTTTATTATTATTACAGTAATTTTGCATATGTGAAGCAGTTTGATTAAATATGTCACATAAAACTATATTTTTAATGGCAATGTATCATCACACCAACCAGTTCCACGTGAAACCAAAAAAGTTCACAAAATGTGTTGTGGAAAACTGCACCACGCATAGGAGAAACCTCGATGAAACAAAAAATTTTCTGCCTCATTAAGCTGACTTCAATGTTTTTCTCATCACTTTCTATTTAGTAGTTGATTGGGTAGTTATGGAATATGGCTCATTTTTTTATTACAGTGCAAACAATAACAATAACATCCAAAAATAAAATAACACGAACAGGACAGACAGCATGGGGACAGCAGGAAAAAAAGAAATAATAAACAAAGAAATAAACAAATTGCTTGTAGCGCATGAATGCGGGCCTTGTGATGGACGATCTGTCTGTGCTCTATCCCTATAACCTTGTTCTCAATCTGTACTTTTTTGTTTTTAAAGTAATACATGCAAGTTTTGTGTCAGTGAAAATATTACTTGCACACTGGTTCTAATTAAGCCCTGTCCAAGGAACAAAAGGACGTATTGCATTGTGCACCTGGATAGGATGCCAGTTCATGAAAGGGCAGAAACATACAGTCGCTTACACCAAATGAACTTGACACACTTAATCTGCATTTTTCATTTACCTTTTTTTTTAGAAAATGACTTCCTTGTGTCCTGTATGCTTAAGAATGTCTTCTGTCATGATGTTTCTTTTTATTTTTACAAACTATGAAACATTCACCACTCCTACACCTCAAAAACAGTTATGCTGTTGGAAGTGAATTAACACTCCTCAATTTGTCTGCTGCTGAATGTTTGAAATGTTGATTAGTAGATGACATTTAATGATTTTATGTTTCCAGAATTCAAATGTTTTCTTTTTTCCTAATGTAATATTTTGAGAATTTGACTGTTTGAAATTTTGTAGGATTATTACAAATTAACATTTGAATTACAAGTATTCCAGGTGGTAACTATGTTTTCCATGTTTTACATTATATCTTTTCATGGTTTTTCTTTCTGAAAAAAAAAATGCTATTGTTCACTATAAAACACTATAACGACTTATTTGACTTTTTAAATGTGCTATCATGCATTGTTTTGCACTTTATTTCTATTTTAGTGTATTTGGAACCTGGAGCTTTTCTAGGGTATTCCCCATACAACTATATCTAACTGGAATTCATCAGTTTTCCATAAATACTTTTCAAGTATAAGATGGCAGTGAGCCTGATCCATGAAGGACATGTCAGGTGATGGTGTCATTGGCAGCACACAGTGTCATACTTAATATAGAGAGATTAGAGACAATCCATTTAACTGCATCTGCCTTTGGACTGAAACATGAAACTTCCCTACACTGAGCAAAGGTCTGAATCAAACACTGGGGGTGTGAGGGCAGTCACTGATTATCATCTCAGTTATCATATGCTGTAACCACCACATTAAACTCCCTGAAACGGCATTTATTGTTTCCACAAACCCATTGTTTGCTTAAGAAAAGGAAAATGCAGGGTGTCAACTACAGTATGCATCAGTGATCACCAAGTCTGTTTACTGCATTCTGAAATGGTATTTACCAGATCATTGCAGTGCACTGATCCTTGCATTCATTGCATCATATGTATGCCCTTCAATATGCTTTTTTTTCTTTTTATGTTACAAAACTAAAGTTTAACAAGAAAAGCCACATTCCATTTAAGCTGTGAGCGTAAGATATGAGATAACAGTCTAGCCTTAGCAGTTGACCTTCAGTGGTATGGTTGAACATTTCATCTTGACCTGATTTTTATCCTACCAATGGGAGCGAAGAATATTGTACCTTCTAAACACAGAAATGCTTACACAGAGCATTGTTTCCTTACAATTATTTCAGTAGATATGCATCTGTGGCCCAGCCCTCCGTTTAAAATTTGTCACGTATGACTATCATATTTTGCTGTGTTCTTGATTACATCACAGTAGACTTTCAGGAATTTTTAGCAATGGAATGCATACTTTCGTAATCTGAAGAATGACATATGAAAGACTAGAATGTGATCGATGCCTGTTGTAGGGTCTTTCTGAAATTATTTTATTGGATTACTCCATGTTATATGTTCATATCATATTATTTCTCTAAATAATTTAAATAAATATTTTAATTTTCCAGAGCTTGTCTGGTCATTTCAGTTTTCACTTCTGACACGTTCTGAGCAATATGCAAATACCTCAATTAAAATATAATGTAATTCTGATCACAAATTACAGATATATAATTGAAAGTCCATGTCAAGGAATCCCTTTGGATCAATAAAGCATCCAACAAAAAATTGTTTAAATTCCAATTTTCATATAACCGCATGCCTATTTAATGCTAATATACCAATATCCATCTTGAATTCGTTTCAATATAAATCAACCCCAACCCCCACCCCCCTAACCCCACGTTACTACCACAATATTCCCAAATCAACACAGTTTCTTCTTGATCTTTGTTAAGTAATGTGCACACTTGTCTTAATTGTTAACCATTAAATAATCATTAAAGAATCATTAACATGAATAAGGAATACAATGCAAGGAAAATTAAACAGAACCAGAAACAAACAGAACACAGGGAAAACCAATATAGAAAACAGACTAGTAAAAACAGAAAACAAAACAGGTGAAGCTGGCCTCAACCCCAAGCCTACAGGGTTACAACATCTGAGCCACACACTCAACTCCCTAAGCTATGCAGCAGTCCGAGGCACAGGGGAAGACACAAGGGTTAGGCAGGGGAGTGAAAAAATGGGATGAGAGCAACACCTGCTGGCCAAACAGGGTAGAGACACAAAGGGTAGCGTCAGACAGATGCCGACCCTGACGGCAGACACAGCACACGGTCCGGGGCCATGGGGTCTCTCAGAGTAGGAGAAGCATCCTTGTTTTCAAGATCAGTGTACTGTAGCAACATAAGTTCTAATGGAAGCACCCAAATATGCTGTGATGAAGTTGTTTTGTAAGCCATTGTCATATGTAGTGAATGTGCACATTTTAGAATAGGGATTCCACTTTCTTTGTAATTCCTGGTTCCTTACTGCCATTTCAATCTGATTTTATGTGTGGCCTGAGAAACTGGGTACTGTTTTAGCCAATCCCTCTTCAATTAATCGTGCACTGAGTAAGGTTAGATCCACCTACCTTAAGATACAGAGACCGAAATACACAGAATGCAGAAATAAAGAAATATTATGTGGCCTCTACTATGATAGTTAAGAAATGACTACACCACTCCCGGTCAGAGTCCTGCACGCGTCCACTTTTGGAGACCCTCACCCACCCACACCCGCACAGTACAGCACCACACCCGCCCGTGCACCCGTGATTATTTCAAAGTTAAATCCGCACCCACCCGGGCCCGTTAACATTCCACCCATTACCCGCCCGTACCCGTGATAAATTACACACAATTATTTTTTCTATGCACCTCTCAACGTGACAAGTGCTAGGCCTACATGAATTTTGAATTGAAACAAAAAATTCCTTTTAACACAAATTTAAATCAAATAGATCTAAGCTATCCATACTGTGACGAGCGTGAAAGAGAGAACACGACGACACTCTTGATCAGCAAGGATCCAGACGTGTATGTGAATGTTTGTTGAGGCGGTTATCTAATGGTGTGTTCGTTTTTCTCTCGGAACTCGGGAATTCCGAGTTGAGTGACATATCACGTCCAACAATCTCCCATTCGAGCTACCACATCTCAGAACAAACATGGCTGCCTCCATGAACACGCTGCTGTGTGTTGTTGCTTTATATTTTACCAGATTTGGAGTGAGATTATTTTTTCCGAGAGACAAACAAGAAACACGAACTAGTCAAACCACATTAAAGGCTTTATAAAATATTTTAGCACATTCATAGCAATATTCTTTTTTTCGAGATGCAAACAAACTACAAACAAACCAAAGACACTAACAAGTCTGGTAAAAATCTGATATTGCGTGATAGGATACTGTTTACGGTCATGATATGGTATTCTCTAAATCGAACACGTGCAGTTACATTTATAATTATTAATACATTTAACAAAATAAACATTTTTTAAGATTTATAAAAATAGAATGACTGTTGAGTGTGTAAGCCGCCATGTTGAAATTACGTCACAGGGGCAACTCGGACAACAAAATCTTGTCCGACATCAACGTCATAAAAGAGGCGTGTTTCCGATGGGAAGTGACGTTTTTCGTGATGTTTCGTGACGTTTTCTTCCGAGTGCCGACTTGGAGAGAAATAATCAAAAGCCCCACAAGGTACCCCCCGACATATTTAACACACTGATAATGACAATTTGTACATGATAGTCTAATACATAGATATTTCCGCTTATGTTATTTTTGCAGGCTACAATACTGTTTTGATTAACCTGCTACCCGCCCGTGTGTAATGAATTACCTGCCCGCATACCCGCCCATAAAATTCCAGAACATTAAAATCCGCCTGTTTCAGCAACTGTCTGCGGGTACCCGTCGGACGCCAGTTATACAGGTGGGAGAACCCAACTACTATACCTTGCAACCAATCCCCCCACCCACGCTTGTACTACTTACAGACAGGCTATGCAAGACACAGCTATTGTAAATCCAAGTTGTTTTATTTCACAGAATTTAAAATAAAAAAAGTGAGAAATCAATATTCACCAAGCATTTAAGCATACAAAAAAAGCCAGAACAGTAGGCTAAGATATTACCCAAGTTGGAATAGGCCAAGAAAGGCACTAAACTCTAATAGCAATCCATACACTGCACCAATTGCACTAATAGGGGACTGTCTGCAACCCACACCACTGGTATGCTAACACATAGTACAGTGGTACCTCGGTTCTCGAACTCACTAGAACTCGAATTTCTTGAAAGTTGAACAAACCAGTTTCACCTAGAACTCGATCTGAATATCAGAAGTCGAACCGTGAACGCTGACCTAATATAAATTGTACGCGCCAGGAAATGAGTCACACGGCACGTCTCTGATCGGAAACAAAAGGTAACGCTTCAGTGTCAGGCTTGCATTTGCTGTAGTAGCAGCGCTTGTTGGTGATAATGCTATTTTATTGAAAATACTGTATCAGGTAATACACTATACTTTATATCATTTTGTTAGCCATTGCTCACCAGAAAAGTTACGCAATAGTTGTACAAATGTTACAACGTAAAAGTTTGCTATTCATGAACAAATTAACGAATAACGAATCATGTAATAATAAAAATAAACAATGGACCGGATTCAAAGTTTTTATTGTTATGTACAGACTACAATGCAATTCTTACTTGAATGTCTTCACAGACTGGACGATTAACCAAATAAAACAGCGCAACATTACAGTAACTAACAATAAACCACAAACGTACGTGTACTATTAGAGCATTTATGTCATTTATTTAAACTTTAATTTACCAGGTAAATTAACTGAAAACCAGTTCTCACTGCTTTACGTGATATTCGGGAGAAATAGCAGATTACTGCCTGGGATACAAACGCAATACAGACAAATAACATCGAAAACTGCCTGGGATACAAATGTCATGCGTTTAACTTAATTCTTCAGCCAATTAGGGCAAAGGTGTGTCGTCACGGAAGCGGTTCCAGTTTGTGCAGCCGGGTGAGAGGTCGCAATGCATCTAACCAGAATGCGTTGTGGCTGCCCGATGTGCGGGCCTGGCCCGATGTGCGGACGCATGCGCACACTGGTTTTCCGTGTACGTCACTATTTGATCTGTATACCGACTGCCTGGCTG
>JAODLC010000045.1:16823757-16839811 GCA_026781145.1 Hippopotamyrus pictus
TTGTTAAAATCTTATCTAGCTCTGATTTAAAGGAACCCAGGGTTTTAGCTTCCAATACACTAGCAGGAAGACTATTCCATACTCTAACTACATGCTGTTTGAAGAAGTGCTTCCTCAAATTTGTACTGTATAAGAACATAAGAACATAAGACATAATTTAAATGATGCAAAGGAGTTCAGTGGACGAATAAGGAGACAAAGGGAATTCCATAACTTAGAAGTCGCAAGGTTGAAGGCCCTGACACCCATTGTGCTTGGAGATTGGAGGACCATTAAGGGTGCTTTTTCACCACATCAGGTACCATATTTTTGGTGCTTTAAGGTGTGGGGTTTCCGCTGGCATATAAACTTGTACTAGTGCTGAATGACATCACAATAGGAGGCAGGGTATTTTGTACTGAATTTGAAAATGGCTGTAGTATATTATAGGCCTGGACAATGTGCATTATTGATACCAACATCTCATGTCATGCACATGTGCATGCAATTCATACATCACTAGTCAGCAAGATTAAGATCAGGCTTTCTTACCTTGAATTCGTAATGGACATTATATTGCAGGGAGTCTAGGTTTCGCTAAAACATTTTTACACTTAGCAAGATTTGCAATTTTAATTATTTTTACTTTTCAATATTATCTAGTATATGTTTAAAAAATAGCTTAAACTTTACCTCCACTACTTTTGCATGAGCGATGCATGCGTTCTGCAAGACAGTCACAATCATTTTCATCCTTGCTGTTTAAATCAGTCCTAGACGGGTTTGTAAGAAATTTATGTTGAACTCCTTTTTTGCTTTAGAAATACTCCAGTATTCCTTACAACAAAGTTACATTGCAATACTTGAAAAATTTCCAATACTATGCTATCCTAGTATATTATACAAAATACTTTATTTCTTCTTATGCTATCCTGATCTTGTTGTATCTGTTCTTCTGACTAGATCGCAATTAAAGCTTGGGTCTCATCATTTATCCACGCATCCATTATGACTATTGTAGCCCTCTTGTGTCCCTCATACTCAGCCACAGAGCACACCAATAAGCCTTAATAAGTGTTCAATGGCCAGGGAGTAGCTGTAGCGAGAGCTACGAAAGAATGGCCATTTAAACAACCATAGTGGCTTGATCTAGGGATTACGAGTGATGATACGGGCAGCAGAGTTTTGAATGACTTCTAGTCTGTTGAGAAGATTTTTAGAACTGCCAGCTAGAATAGCATTGCAGTAGTCAGTCTGGGAGGTAGTCAGATAATTTACGAGCTCCTGAGTGTGTTGGATTGAGAGGGCACGATGAATCCAGGCAATGATGCATAAATGGAAAAAAGGAGTTTTACAGATATCACTAATGTGACAACTAAAGGAGAATCTACTGTCCAAAATCACACTAAGACTTTTGACCCGAGGTGATCTAGACTCTAGAGACAGGGAAACCATCAATGAGAATACTGAAATTGTATGCAGATTTGGAACCAGTAAATTTTTGGAAAACCAAATGTTAAATATTTATAGAAATTAGTTGCAGAAAATGTCAATCATATGCTGTTCATTCCAGAACCTTGCAGTAATAAATGACATGGCATGATGACATTTGCATTTTCACACTTTTTATATTGTTTTCAGCATATAATTTCCTGTACCTGAGAACGGTGGGCACAGAGATGCTGACAGGACCGTGTGCTCTCCAGAAAGCAGTATCTGCCATTTTTCAGCAAGAAAACATACCTACACCAACAATCGTCAATCTGATGGTGTCACCAAAAGGCATCACCCTAACGGACATTCAGAGGAAGTAAGAAAGCTGAGGAATTGAAATCAATGGCCTCAACATAAAGCTACTGACATAATACCCAGACAATAATGAGTCAAATAATCAAACAACAAACAAATAAATGAATGAATGAAATGAATGAATACACATATGCATCTGAATTTAAGAATGAATTATTAACATCCATTAATGTTATGGGGGCGTGGCATAGTGCCAGCGGGAAAAAGGCAACGATCCACTTATGGCTTCAAGAAACGGCATTCATTAACAAAACAATAATAGATTCTAACACAAACACACTGCATTCACCTATACAACTACATACAATGGCAGACTGGAGAACAGAGCAGGAGCAGATACTTAAATACACATTAGGCTAACAAGACAACGCAGGACCAGTGAGAACAATCAAGAGGCACAGGGAAACAGGAAAAGGCACAAAGCAAAAACCAAAACAGAACACAAACCGCAAAATAGGGAAAACAAAACTCATAGAAAAGAAACACTGGGGAACAAAAATCAAATAAACACAAATGAACAAAGGGTTAACATTCTTAGAGCTGCATGCTCAACCTGTTGAGCCATTCGGTGGACTGGGGAAATGGAAGAGTACACTGAGGCTGAAATACTAGAGACAGAGAGGAAAACGGGATGGCCTGCAAGACCAAGACATGAAGGCAGGGTCAGAAGGGTGCTGACAATTCAACATTTGACTAAGGAAATATTATTTTATTAAAAATTATGTTTTAAATCTAATATAAATTTAACTATTCTGAAGAGGCTCACATCAGCCAACTCATGTTAGGTTATTTTTTAGCAATATAAATATTATAGGTGTTTGAATATTTTATTAGTCTCATTCTGACAATTAGCAATTTATTACAATAGCTGTACTGAATGGAATTGCTCTAACATTTCATACAGATTGTTCTCCAAAATCAAATTTAGAAAATAGCTGCAAGCAAACTGTTGCGATCGTGGGGAAAGACGGGGCAGGAAGGTGAAAATCCACCAGTAAACGGGTTTATTATCATGACCAGAACAGACAGCGACGCATATTAATGACCAATCTGGGGAATACTAACTCAGACACGGACTAAATACACAAGACACGCTGAAAATAACAGGCAACAGGTGATCACAATCGGGGTAGTACACATAGGTAATGAGGGGGCGTGGCACACATGAGGATCAAACAAGCAGGTCATGACAGAAACTTTTGTCTCAAAGCATTTGCAAATTGTTACTGTAAATTCAGCTTACTTTAAATAGTGAATGTACCAAAAGTCTGTCAAGATATTTATTAACAAATAAAATCTTCCAACTAGGGTCTTCTTTAGACAACATTACCCTGGCCATCTGCTGAGTTATTGCGGGGAAGATCCTGACAATAGAACGTAAGATCAAACATATCTTGTTGATACTTTTATAAAACATGCTTGTCTTGCCTCTGTTGCCATTGCTTTATTATTGCCTATAATTTTTTTCACAATTCTTCTCTACAGTTGGCCAAAGGACTGCAAATCAGCAGTGTAAGTTATTTTCTTATTTTTCTGTTTGCAGTGTAAATCTCTATCTCAAATTCTAATATCTTACTTTCATCATTAAATAGGCCTCATATGAGTAACTATCAGTGACACCCTAATCAATAATTTTAAATATCCAAAATCCCTTATTTATATAAGTATTCAGACCCTTTATTATCAATGCCAGTTTAGCTCAGTTAGTTCATATTTCATTTGATCATGTCTCTAGAACTTCTCTAATGGTAATTTCCCTTGGCATGATAGACACATCTGTTCTATACAGACTCCTAATTCACTGTACAGGGTGGACTATAAGACAAATCCTTGAAGAAAATCTGATCCACACAACCTTGGACTAGGGCTGGGATCTACTTTTCTCAATGCCCATGACCTGAAGCACACAGCCGCACCAATGTTGGAGTGGCTGCAGAACAAGCTTTTGAATCTGTTTTAGTGGTTCAGACAAAGCCTAGAAAAACTGTAAACAGGGCAGAACATTGTAGTTTGCGAGCATTTCCCCTCCAGTCTAGCTGAAAGGATATACAAGGGAAAATCAAAGAAAATACCCAAGCATAGACCTACAGAGCTGACATGCTTCTAAGCCAGGTTATACAAATACTGACTGAAGGCGCTGCATATTTATGTAAATGGGGATTTTAGTTTTTAATGTATTAGAAAAAAGTGATTTCACTTTGTCATTATGGGGTAATTGTGTGTCTGTTCAAAAATCTAAGAATTAAGTTTGGAAAAGTTCTACACAACAATGTTTACAAAAAGTGAGTCCTTTTGGAAGGCACTATACATAGTAATGACAATCTTGTTGACGTATTACAAGACATGATACCTTAAGAATCTCTCTTTTTTCAGAATTTTTGGCTTTGTATCGAAAGGCAACGAGTCAAATGCTGAGAACATGTGTCATATTTTTGCTCCATGTGACACCCTACAATCTTCAAGTTCAGCTGTTGAGTTGATCCGGGGCATCATCACTTCTGGTATCAAGCAATATCATTCTAAAATGATATAGTGAAAATGGAAATCAGGCTTAATCTGCATGCTAAATTATTTTTGATGTGTCATCCAGGATTAGTTGATATTACACAAATGATGAAAATGAAAAAATATTTATCATATTTAGTTGGACTTTAGTTTTCATTACGATTTGCATTCGCCGTGGCATTGTGTTAATGAGCTTATGCAGCTTCTCAACATTTATTTTTGTCTAGATTTGCATTAATTTTTTGCCAATATCTTGTATAAATTTGAACCACTCCATAAAGTCTTCTCCAGAACATCCCAAATTATTTCAAAGGGGTCAAGGTCAGGACTCTGTGGTGGCCACTTTGTGTGTTAAAATGATTCCTCATGCTTCCTGAACCACTCTTTCACAATTTGAGCCTGATGAGTATTGGCATTGTCATCCTGGAATGTGCCCGTGCCGCCAGGGAAGAAAGAATACATCGATGGGATAACCTGTTCATTCAGTTACTCAGCTGACTTCATTTTACTGCTGCATAACGTTGCTGAACCTAGATCAGGCCAACAGAAACAACTCCAGATTGTAACACGGCCTCCAGAGGCTTGTACATCATGCAATATGCATGAAGGGCCCTTCCCTTCATGTGATTCCCTTCCCTTTCCTGGAAGTCTTTTTTCCAATTAGCCTCACAAAAAGCTTGTGGTCACACAGCTGTTTAGTCCCAATTCTGTAAGTTTCCATTGTGCGTGGAAGTGCTCTTTCTTTGTTGATGGTTCATCCCCATCTTTTCAGGATTTTAAAAGGGTTGTAACAGTACGGTTCTTAACCCAGTTACAATACTTTAACCAATCTCCTTAGTTGTTTGCTTGATGCAGGCCAATAATTTGCCCCTTCTTAAATATACTAACATCTTTTCTGTGACCATGGGATATGTTTTCAGATGTGGTTGTTTAATAAATGAGAAGTTTATATAAAACTGGGCCAGTTGAAGTTAAATGAACTATTGCCAGCTGAAACCTATTATTTACTGCAATAATAATCCAATCATTGGCTCTTAAGTATTAGTTTATATAAAAATTCAAATGGTGACTTTTTTTGATGAGACAGTGTACAACGTGTAATATGAGATGAAGATAAAAAATTGTGATATTAAAATATTAAACAAAGTATTTTTAAACAACAACACAAAACCAACTTTTTTAATGATTCTGTATGGGATTCTGGTATAATGTATCCTTTTGGTAGTCCAAAGGCTCAGAATTTAGCATGAATCTTACATTGAATCTTTATGTGAGGATTTATCTCTGTGATCATCTAAGTTCAGATTAGTCAATCTAGTTTTCCTGCTCAGAAAACAACTGCTGAAAATTTCTTTATTTGTTGTTTATTTGTCTTTTTAGCATTGGCAGCTGGGGAAAAATATTCCAGGTTCTGTTTCTGTTTGTGCCATATTCAGTTAATTTCAGCAACCATTCCAATACAATTTAACACAAAATGCAGGATACCAGCGGTCTGACAAACAGTCAGCAATTATTTTATTAGCATTCAAAATCAACAGATTAATAAATAATGAAAATTAACATCAGGGAGCTTGTGAAATTTCTGAATCTTTAAAAATTCGACCTGAAAACATATCCTAAAGGCCATTCTTATCCTTTCAAGAGCCACTTTCTAAGACAGAGGCATTTTAATTGGGCAACAGCAGTGAACTTGAGACACAACAGTCTGTAAGATCAGCATCATGGACTTCAAGAGAGGAAAACAAAAAGAAACATCTGAGACAGTCCCTTCAGCTAAATGAAAGATGCACATCAAGGGATTAAATAAATCAATCAACAAATTACCTTTAGTCACTTTCGTTATCCACGACATTTGAAAAGCCATATAATTAATGATATCCTCATAATGGCCAGCGAGCGGCTCACGACTGTATTGTTTTCAGTGTGTATGGGTCACATCAAGTAATATCTGTTCTCTCTTTATATCATTTTTATTTATTTTGCTTTTATATAAAGTAATTTTGTGTCACCATATGCAGTGTACTGAATATGCTTGCCACAAGATAGTAGCCCAAGGTGACTGTGCAATACTATTGCAGCCCTCCTAGTTCACCCCTAGTGGTCTGGCACCCCCAGCAAATGTCCAGGGCTCTGATTGGGGCAATAAATTTATGACCCTTTTGGCATCTGATGTGAGGACACTGATTGGCTGATTTTATGTTGCTATGTGCATTTCTTGTATCAGTAATAGACCTTTTTCACATTTCTTGTTTCCGGAAGGTCGAACTTCAGCAAAGCACTGTACCCATACTTCCAATTTATCATTTAACTATAGCCATCATGGTGCTGTTACTGTAGTATACCTGTTTGCTCCACTTTTAAATAAAGCCAACCTTATATGAATTTTCAGGATTTTCTCTAAAATACAGAATTGTGGAATGCCTGGGTGAGGCTGATAAAGAGGGACAAAGGTCCTCTTTTTATTATAGATGCCGAGTCTGTTTCTGCCTTGCTCTGGTTGTAAACACACTTGGTTAATCGTTTCAATTGAGTTATTATGTTGGATATCTGAATTTGCCAAAACAGAGATGACAGACAGTCTTGGGGTCTTTTCAACCAGTTTTCTTCAGAGGGTGGGGGAAACATCAGGGTTAGTATCAACAGGTTGTGATGTTTTCTTCTTTTCTGCAGTTATCTTTATCAGATTGCGCACTATTCCCAGCTAAACATTCCTGCTGTACCCCCAGTCGACAGCTGCACAGACAGTGAGCAGCTTCCGCACAAACCAAGAACACTGATAGGTCATCTAAGATGTGAATACTACATCTATATGTACACATATCAGTAAGTGAAGCCCAGTTGGTGAAATTGAGGTTTGCAAACCAAATAATTCAGTTGCTGACTGTGTAAAGTTTTACACATATTACTCTTAATCAATGTGGCTTATATTTAAACCACTGGTATTGTGGCATTAGTTAATATTGGGGCAACAATGCGGTGTAGTACTTTACATTTTTTTTCTTTTAATATTTTTCAGAATTTGACTTTACAAGGCGTTGCATGGAGAATTGCCCAATAGTGCCACGACTGTCTGAGGTCAACAAAGACTTTAATCCTTTATTTGCTCCTTTGATTACAACAATTGGCAGTCTGATTAGCTGAATCTAACTTTGGGAGTGTACAGGCAGGCAGTGCTCTCATTCCAGCATAGGCCACCAGCAATGAAAAATAATCAGTATCCCAGGTGCCTCCACTCAGCCTTGCCTTCCTATCCAAAACTATAGGTTTGAGCTTTCAGAATGTGCCTGTTTTATCAGAACAGGAACAAGTGCATGTCAAATCCCTAGAGGTCTCATTCAACATGGCCCAATGGACTGAAGCTAGGTAGAGTACATGCCAAAAATGGCATTGTTTGCGAATGATGGCATTAACATCTACATGTTTCCATGAGGCGTGCCATGTTCTTGGACTTACAGTACCAGTCAAGAATCTGGATACAACTACCCAAAGAAATGTTTATGTGTAATATTCTCTACATCAAAACCATAAAGTAACATATATGGATTATGCACTGACCAAAAAGTATTAAATAAAAAAATGTTGGGGGAGTGGGGCAGCTCTGTGGGTTGGGACTCAGAAAGTTGCTGGATCGAATCCCTGGGTCGGCAGACTGATGCCCTTGAGTAAGGCCATTAACCCCAGCTGCTCCATACCGGCTGACCCTACATTCTCCTGTAAACTGTTTTCATGAAGTGGTCTCCTGAGATGCTTTTCCAGCTGTCCTGAAGGAGGTCCCACATATATGTTAAGCACTCATTGGCTTTTGTTTGTTGTTTTCTCCGATGCTCCATGGCTGGGTTGCTCTCCAGATGGAGTAATCTTTGATCCCTCTGAGAACCACTTGGTCTCTTGGAAGTCAAATGCACCAACATTCAGGACTAGGTACACTGTCACTCACTGAAAATGTCAAGCAATGTGTTGCAGATTCAGAGTGTTATGCTCCAGTCTAGGGTTGGAGCCTAACAAAGTGAAAGGGAAGGAGGGATTGTTAAGGACAGGACAATCAGAGCTAGGGGAAGGGAACACGGGACACAAAGGGAGTCTTTTTATAGGTTTTTTTTTTATAGTTTTTCACAGACACGGTACAAACACTAGGTTTAACGAACGTCAGGAGTGACAAAGGCCAAAGAAACAAACAAAACACCCCTAGCGAATTTCATGAATGTGATAATATTCAGTATTGCTTTAAACTAATTTAGAGCGTGGTTAATTCAACTGTGTGTTTGTTTTGCAGGCTGTATACATGTACATGCTGGCTATATCTATATTTGTTATAGAAAAAGGTAATAGTTTCTGAAAAAGCCATTCCAGAATTTAAAGGCAGATAATTTCAGACCTTTAGAAAGGTCTGCAATTTCATGTTAAAATAACTTAAAAAAAATGATTGGCATAAATTAACATATCATAGCATAAATCACGCATAAGGGGGTGCTGTTGTAATTGTGGTTATTTTATTTATACATTTTTTGTAACATTTCGTTTCAAGCTCTTAATCTGCCAAAATCAGATTTCTTTTGAAAGAGGTAAACGTGAAAGCCGAAAATTTCCTTGCATCCCTTTCAGTGTCATTTGTTGCGCTGCTGTGCCAGTGTCCTTCAGAGAGATATTGAATATTTTACGTAACCTTTAGTTTGACCTGGTGGAAAACAAATTTTGTCTTGACTAACATTCTTGCAAATAGTAATTTTATTCAGTACATTACCTTCATGCAATTCAGATTTCTGACGGAGTACTTTTTATCCTTCGCTGGAAGAAAGAAAAAATGCTCAGCTGGTTGCCGTTGCATGTAGTCATTATATAAATGCAATAAGCGTCAGATAGACTGATCGTGGGACTGAAGCGACGATGAGCTCTTACGCCTTACGCTCCCTTTTTGTATTCGCCTCTATGACTCTAAGCGTGGCAGCAGAATACTCCAAGAGCGAAATCGACTACGATTTTGGCGACTACCGGGGAAAGTGGTGCCTGGATGACCACGGCTTTGTCTACAGTATAGGAGAAGTCTATTTCCCCGGTCACACTGCCTGCCCCTGCACTTGCACCGAAGATGGTCCCATCTGCATAAAACCTAGTTGTCCGCGGATTCATCCAAAATGCACGCGTATTACCTACAAGGCGTGCTGCCCGGTATGTGAAGCTATTAGCAGAGTCTGTATCCATAAGGGAAAAACCTACAGAGTCCTTGAGGAATTCATGGTAAGATACAAAGTGAAACGTATTTTAATTTCGAATAACTTGAAAAAAATAGTACATACAGTAAAAGGATATTGGAACTGGAGTTGAACTACTAATCTTTTCGATACTTTGAATATTTGTATGTATTTTATCTAATTAGAAAAAAAAAACTTGAAAACTTGTCACATCTGTTTGACCCCTCCCCACCTCATGGTCCCCAAGAGTGTCGCCAGAGCCGTCAACTGTAACTTTCTCAACTTTATACATATATATGTAATATGTTAGAAAATTTTCTAAATGATAATATACTCATTTCATTACTATTTTTGTTTTAATATTGTTTTATTAAACAGCAACCTTAATTGTTGGGCTATGCCGTGTGTTATGATTGATTGAAATGATTAGAAATAGATCCAGGAAAAATCGTGATAGTTTTTACATTACTCTTAATCAAGTTCAAACAAATGGGAGCCGAAATGTGTAAAAAGTACATCGTAGGAGCAAATATGTTAGCTTAATGCTAGAATAATATTGTAATATTTGATCTCTGGTAATAATGTCATGGTGCAACATTACCTTGCTAACTTAATTTACAAAAATATTTATAATTATACTACAGTTAGTTCCAACCAAAAAAATCAGACAAGAGACGTTTTGTGAGTGCAGTCACTGCAAATATTTTGAAACATCACAAAACAGAACGGTCTACAGTACATCCCTTTGACTTCAGGTTCACATACCAGCGTAATTGGAAACTGTGCAATTGCATATTGTTTTATAAATAGTAGTGGTACGTCATTACATTCTGCTCATCGGAACAGCATGTGCCAGCTATATATAAACAAACAAACACAATAAATAAATAAATAAATAAATACCATATTGCTCCTCTACCCACGGTGTTGTGTTGCCTGTTTTGTCCAGTTGTCCCCATGTGAGAGGTGCCGATGCGGAGCTAATAGGGAGGTGTATTGCACTGTGGCCGAGTGCCCTGGTCTGCACTGTGTCAACCCGATATACGAGCCCCACCAGTGCTGTCCTGTGTGCAAAAACGGCAAGTACTCACATCTCTTCAAAGCTTTACAAGCACGCAATTATTTAATCGACCTTTAAACATATTGAATTGCATTCACACATATTATTTGCTGAGCACACGTACAGAACAAGCACACATAAAAATTACTCATATTATCTGCAGTGGTGCACTCTGATACTAACAGTAATGCAGATGTCTCAGTAATAAGAAGCAAGCATGAGCACAGAGGCAGATATGTATCACTCATACAAACAAACTCGCATCTCTTTACCGTCATCTAGGCGTAGGAACCACTGCATGAGGGGTGTAGGTACCCCACAATATGTAAATAGGCTTTATTTATCCCTCCAGTAAATAGAACTTTGCATTTAAATTAAGTTTAAATTATTGTCTCACAATTTCAAACTCTTACTTACTCCCTTGTATCTATAGATATATTAAATGAATCTATAGATGTATTTAAATATATAAGGAGTACCATGAAATACTTATAAATAAACCCTAACCCTAACCCAGAAACGCATACGAAGTACTGTGTAAAAATGACTCTTTTCCCCATTACAGGACCAAACTGCTTCGTTGGAAACATAGTGATCCCAGCCGGTGTGAGGGTGGAGATAGACGAACGGAATGTATGTTTCTGCTCATACAAGGAAGGCACATGGGAGACACACCACCAGGCTACCTGTGAGGTTCAGGAGACCAAAAACGAACGAGATGAAACTTTCGAGCAGATGGACCGGCAGCTCATACCCAAGCTGGAGACCATTCCATGAGGCAGACAAGGGCTGGCAGAGTGTAGTTTCCTCAAGTGCACCTACATGCCTGCCACATCAGTATGAGTGGAATAAAACAAGCTACTTTAGTTTTCTATTTCTACACCCCCTTATGGTTTAGAAAATTACTAACTCCCCCATGCATAACTGCAGTTTTTGCTGTCCCGGACACACGTGTTCCAGTTTCCCCATCTCTTCCAACTCCTTATATCTATGATTAGAACAGATAGGAACACAGCAGGGTCTGGCTGAGTTACTGTAAGTCCTTCTGTTCTGTCCAGAAGCTTATTAAACATGAGGAAAATATCTCAGCCTCCTCATTTCTATGGCTAAATATACAGAAAAAATAGTAGCTTTATCCTTTTTTTTACTGATGACATAATATCCATACAGTATATTTCAGTTTCAGTCTACTGTATTGTGCATTTTTCACTCTTTTCTGGTTCAAATCCAATTTCCTTGTGGTTATATTCTTACCTTCACCATATTCTTACCCATAAAATTCCTTATAATATCTGGAAATATCATTAATTAAAAAGGAAGCACAAAATGATACTTTTAAAGAAAAAAATCTGATATTATAATGTTATAAATGCCTTTGCTGCCTATGCAATATTACTGGCTGTGAAATATCTTACAACAGTGAGATGTTAAATATGTATATTTTCTATGGCATACATGTATATGTCACCATGTTGCTGTCCTGGACAAGTAATATGAAATTTGGACTGATGAATACATTTGTAGGTGTTTGTCTGTATAATGAATGTATATGCTAATGTTTAAATTATTTGCATGTGCATCATTCATTTTTGTGAGATAGATGACACACCATGCGATGTGTTTCTAAATGCTTTGTTGAGTGCAAGGTTAACCTTACCTGAATCTAGTCTTTCCAGTTTGGATTGCGGTCCACCAAGTTATTAATAATTTAAAATGTTAATGGTTTAAAGTTTAAATGTATTACATCTGTATTTGGAATGTTACTATACTACATTTATAGTAGAGGTCATACAATGATGTAAAACAAATATTGCTAGTTGAAAAAAATGCTGTTTCATTTGCAAATATGTTAGCAGGGTAACTTTGAATCTAATACACCATTATACTTATGAGGTTTGCTTTGTTTTCATCATTAACATTGTTTTCCAAAAAATACAATATCTCATCATTTAAATTACAGAATCAATGCAAAATACATAGTTTGTCACTGGTGTTTACATAATGATGCATGTATTTTGTCAGTTTGTTCATTTTCAATTTATAGTTCAAGTATGATACTCTTAATAAAGACAATAGTTCATCAAAAATAAGAAACATCTTGTCAAAACTGCACTATAATACCAGTGACACACCATGTAACAGCAGTGACAATTTTATTTAATTTTATTTTGCATAATAGAAAAATAAACAGATAAAAGATTAACAAATTCTAATTTGATATGGTGTAACACCAGTGACTGTAATACCAGTGACATTCTGATTAAAATGGATGATTTTTTTAATGGCTGCTGCTTGGCCATCTGGCAATTTGGGCTTTAACCCGGTGGGCCGATGGGTTTTTGGGCCAGCAAGTCATGTCTCTTTTTTTTTTTTAAACTGAAACACACACACACACACACACACACCCACACACACACACACACACACACACACACACACATGTCCGGTAAACATATCATTATGGAGACCACTCTTTCATTTCTATAGGAAAAATGCTAGTTTTTGCATTTTTAGTTTTTTTATTACAGCCACAGACTTTTATTTAATTGAGTTTTTATGGGGACCAGTTTCCTGGACTATAACCAGAACAACCTGCAAACAAAAAAATAAGTAAACAACTGATAACATATGTCACTGGAAAATAACATGGGGCAAAGTACAAAACAATGTAAATGAAACACGTAACGTGCAGAGGAAATCCAGTATAATTTTTTCTCTTATTCGTTTCTGCTTGAAGCAACCTTGGGACTGTGAAAGATGCTATATAAGTGTAACTTATTATTATTATTATTTACTTCCTGTTTCCCCTAATTATGAGCTAAATCTTTTCTGACAGGTCCTGTACACTTTCCACTGTTCATATTTCTATTATCCATCCATTCTTCAGTTTTCCATAAATAGCCTGGAGCCCATCCCAGAAAACACAGGGCACAACTTGGACAGAATGCTAGTATGTCACAGGGTGCACATTACATGAGATTACTCATGCACTGCAGCAAGGTCCAGCTCCTACAACCACCCCTAGCAACAGGCAGTATATGCCTGCCACAGTGTGACCTGACTGGTTGAGTAGACACACCTGTCGTTGAATTCCAGGCTGTCTCTCAAAGCACACGTTCAAGGTTATGTCTTTTCTTGCACTTCCTTCAAACAGTGCAAGACCCCCCAAGTACTCCCACCACGCCAGCTCCAACCTTTGCCTATACCTCTGTGCCCCTGGTCACATGTGGCCATGGAATTTATCACCAACTTGCCCCAAACAGGTACAGTCTACCATAATCATGGCTATAATAGACTGATTTTCTAAGATGTGCTGACTCTACCCAAGTTTCCCTCAGCCTCAGAGTTTGTTTCTTCTTCAACAAGGTTTTCAGGATTTACTGTTTGCCTGAGGACTTTGCGAGTGACCGGGGACCCCAGTACACAGCCTGGTTTTGGCAAACCATCTGCTGTTAGATAGCATTCCAAGACATACAGGCAGTGGGACCAAGACACTGTGAGGCTCAACTTGTAACTGTAATACCAGTAACACCTTAATCCGCCTCACCACCTGAGGGTCCCAAAAGCACAGGAGCCAGGTGTGAGAAATGTAGTGAGCAAGTACAGGACTATCTGTCTATGGAGCTGTATCTGGAATGGGCAGGGTGTAATACTGGATTTGGGCATAGTTTAACCTGGATGTTTTCAATGTTGTGGATATTCCTATATGAAATGTCTTATGAAAAATATTAAATTTGGTTAAGGCTGAAAAATGCTCCTTCAATTAACCCTCATTGTCCTTCTTGGGTAAGTCATTGGGCCAGAGGGTGTGTGAATGGCAAAGATGAAGGTGGCAGTTGTTAGATCCTGGCTGTTGCCACAATCAGTAAAGGACCTCCTGTGCTTCCTTGGCTTTGCAAAACGTTTTCATCATTTTATTAGAGGGTTTAGCTCTGCTGTGGCTTCTCTTACCTCCGTGGGAAACCCTGAGTCCTGGCGTGGGGTCTGCCTATGCAAGAGACCTTTGATCATCTCAAGGCTTACTACACTGTAAAACCTAACAGCATATCTTAATCAAAGAAGTAAGATAACATTACTTGATACTCCAAAATATTGAGGCAACTCATTCTCGTGAATTAACCCAACTCAAAATTAAATTTTTGAAGTAATAACTCAATAGATTTGAGTGTGCTTAGATTTTTGCATCATTTCAAGTAGATGTGATATAATACAAGTTAGTTGCACTGACTCATTTTCTCTAAATTAAATTAATATTATTTAAATGGCTGGCTTTTGTCTTGGGATGTTTTTAATAAAACCTTCAGAATGTGCTCCAGTAATCTAGTAATCAATTCTGAAGATTCACATAAAGTGTAAAGATTGGATGTTAGTATCATTTGGTAAAAACTCAACAGCAATCATTAGTATTTTAAAATACATTTTCTTTCAGAAAATCAATCTATTGATAACATAATAATTTTTTAAATTATAACATTTTTTTGTTCCAGCCTCAAATGAGAATTACATAATCTTGCTTGCATTATAACAAACTTATTGGTGGAATAAGCTTTTAATAACTACTTTTTAAATATATGTAGGAGACAAAAAACAGACTGGGCATTTTGCCAAAAACTTAAACTCTGAACTTGGCGGAAATGCCCGTTAACTTTGCGCGGAGGAAGAAGGCGCGTGAGAGAGAGATTTGCTGGCAAACTAATATTGCTGTAGTTAGCTAACATTATTTTACAAGCAGCTAGGTAAATGCTCTTGTAGCTAACATTTACGTTCGCTTTTTAAAAACCGTGTTAACGTTAGTTGTGCAGCCTAAAAAGTGAATGCAAGTAACCTAACTGATTGTAAAATAATGTTAGCTACAGATAGGCTGGGCTGAATTGGTATCAATACTGGTAATATTAAATATGTGGAAATGTAAATTGTGTGGCTTTTCAACTGCCTTAAAAGTATGGTTATTGCAACATTACAGACTCTATCATGGACAGTATTCTACAGTTTCACCTTTACCTTGTCTGTATGACAATTGCATGTCCACATTTAGCACTTTCAATGCACTGAAGATCCATTTATCAAGATTACATGATGAGAAAAGAGTGGTAGCTAGGGACAGTCTTGATATAACGTTCAATCTGGTATTTCATTGTCCTGTGTGTAATTTTAAGCAACCTTTTGTTGAGAGGGATATGTTTATTCATCTCAGGGGTCATTTAAGACAGAAAGAAATGGTGCCATGTCCGTTTAAGGCTTGCAAGTTTAAAACAAATGTTTACTCCACATATAATGCTCATAAATGCAGGGATCATCACAATACATCTGACTATGATGTGTCAGTGGTAGTGCAAGGTGTATCAAACTTTTCTCAGGATACTGACATTGAGCAAGGACCAGCAGAATCCTTGGATCAAAATGAATTCATATCTGAAGCAGCTAGCAGCACTGACAATTTAGAGGAACAATTACAGTATAACCTGGCTGGCTTCTTCTTGAAAATGGAAACTATTCTCCATGTATCACAAAG
>JAODLC010000045.1:16855438-16865881 GCA_026781145.1 Hippopotamyrus pictus
TGGCTTTATAGGAACCCGTACTGCATGTACTGACTGGTCAAGGAAGGATGCCGTGATGAGTAGAGGTATTGTGTTATATTTATGAGTCGGCAAAACGGCGAGATATACATAAGTCGCCGAAGTGTCGACTTTATAAGTCGGCAAAATGGCGAGATAAACATAAGTCGCCAAAGGTGTATCTCGTCAATTCTCTAAGTCGTCACTTTTAAGCTGGTCCCACGAGTGTCAACTTAGACCGGTTTTACTGTATATACTAATATTTCAGATATGGGATACTTAGCTAATAGCGTTGATACAAAAACTAGAAATAGATGACTGGACAGAGTTCTTAATTAAAACATAGAATGAACATACTCACAAATAAAACATAGTCAATTTCAGTCAGTGGAATCATTAACTCTGTAAACAAAAAAGTGACCACTGTAGCTTGGCATATATGTAAACAATATGGTTTACTGTTTGGCAGGATGAACAGATTGGGCAGTGCCAGAAACTTTAATGTGGTCTATGCATGGTAAAAAATGTTGCGCATGCATAGTACATGGGGGGTACATTCGGGCAGGTGGTGTGAATCAGGTAGTAACACATACCCTCGCATGACCCCTGTGCCCAACCCCTATGACAAAAATTACATCACCACAAAATTCTTACCCTCCTCTCGGGTGATGTGTGGGCGGAACCAGAACTGGGATTTATCCATCACAGATTTTATGGAGGGCTGGTTTCTTTGCAGTTGGACTGAAAAAAGACATCAAAGGGTATTTTCATCAATGTATGCAGCAGACTCATTTAAGTGCCTGAGTGATGGTGACAGCGGTATACTTGATTACTTATTACAATTAAAGGGCTCTATGAATTGAATTACGGTTAAGCTATAACTAATGTAACTTACAGGGTTGTTAATATACTGTTTGTATATGATTATGCAAAAGAAAATAGTTACGGGATCCCAGAAGTAAAGGGCTCTATGTTCAAATATATAAATATTTATTAAACTTGAGCCCCAAAAAAGTATTTTAAGCTTGACAGTACAGGAATTATCAGTTTTGAGTACCAGAAACCTGTATAGTGCTATTACCATGTGGAGATGGGGTAGAACCATCCGAAGATATTTTCTGCAAATTCTGGCTTTCCAGCATGCAGAATGGGTGCTCATTCTGAGGATGTCTGGCTTCATCCTTAGTCTCAGGGGCTCCATTAATCAGAACCACAGGGATGTCTGACACAGATCCAGCCACAGAAGATGAGCAACTGTTTGGGTTGGAGGTGCAGATTACTCTGTGACTGCGATGAGGTGTTGTGTGCAGAATCTGTGTAGACTTGTCAAGTTTGTGTTCAGAGAAGGATGGTTTGGTTCGCCTTGGTGATGGAGGGCAGGAGCTCATGACATCATTGTAAAGTATTGAGGAATCAAAACTACTGCAGTCTGGGCAGTCAGCATCATCACTGAGCAGAGAATGGCAGCTGGATAAAAAGAAAGTTTTTTTTTTATTGAATGACAACTAAACTAGAACCAGAAGCAACAAAATACTTAAAATAAAACGGCAACAATAAATTAAATTTATGCCAATTCAAACAAAAGAATGAATGAAATCACTAATCTCTATGGGGCTGCTTACTAATATTTCTATTTTCACTTATGCATAATTGTGTATAATACAACATTTTATATAGTTCATATTTAACAGATAGAGCCAGAAGCATAACTTAAGGACTTAGTTATAGTAGAAAAGAATGGGCAGCCAGTTTTAAGCCTGAGTGTAAAGTAAACAGGAGGACAAACCTGCCAAGAACATAGCTGGTGTCTGACTTGGGAGAACAGGAGAGCAATGAAGAGCTACTGCCATGACAGCGGCTCAGCAAATGCAAGGAACCAGAAGGAGATGACGCTTCCCAAGAGGCAGATAGGGGAACCTTACTTCTGCTGGATAGGAGAGGCTGTGATAAAGGGTGTGAGCCGGAGAAAATCAAGGAAGAATTGGGGGAGCAGCTTGTTCCTGAGGACAGAGGAATGGGCACACTACTAGAGTGTGCAGAGACTGAAGGTGAGATGTGTTGTGTCTGAAAAGAACACCACTTATCCTGGACAGGAAGGTCTTCCTCAGGTGATGTGTCTATAGCTGTGGATCAGGAGACAGGCAGTGACAAATTGGAACATGAAGTAAGGGGATCACACTACAATTATTACTGTTACATTTTGAAGTCAATGTCAACTTCTAAAGCAACGCATATTGACCACTGTACTGTACAGTATACAAACTGATAAGCACATTTGTTAAAATATAAAAATTGATAGTTATATATAGATTCTTGTTTTTTTCCATGAGAACCTGAGAAACCTTCACAGCTCCTAAAACAAATTTGCACAGCAATCACCATGACTGTAATACAAGGGTGTGTAGTTAAATGCAGTGAATATATGAGCCTGGAAGCAAAGGAAATTCCGATCAAGCACATGCCTGTTTTGAGTAACACCCAGCTTACAGTCTTATGATGAATACACCAATTTAAACCATCCAAATGAAATAACATTCTCCAAGATACGTTTCAGCCTGTTTTGGAATTGCTGTATTTGTAACCCACTGTTCCTAGATATGGGAGGCTTCTACTAATCCATTTACATAATCTGTCTGTCACTGGCAATGAATCAGTACAGACTCACGACACCTTAGGTTCTTAGGTTCTAGTCCATTATTTGGACCAGCTATCCAAAACAGGAACAAGGTTGCAGTACAAAATTCATATATCCATGAAATTACTAATAAATCGCTATCTTATAATAATATAGCTATATTCATATTTTTATATTACAGTTTCTCTTGATTGCTTTGGCAAATTTCCTGAAACATACTTAACATTCTCACGACTCATAGGCATTCTGGCTATCATGAATTATGGCCGTTTGCAACTAAACCATATTGTTGTGCTACATGTATTAACTGTTTTGAGAAATGCTGTTATAGTCTATGCAGTGTTATGTATGTTTCATGAAATGTGTCAAAATCAACTGAGAAAAACTACAATATTTTGTCTTAACATTATGTCTTTAAGTACCTTATAAAAATTGATTAGCCTGATGAGACACATAATTTAGAAAGGATCAAATGTGTGCTTGTTTTCAGGCTGTATGCAGGCCTACCTGTACAAGGACTGCTGTCAGGACTCCCACTGATCGCTGAAGGACCACAGATAGGTTCGAATGTAGGGTCCAGCTCTAGAATCAGCTGATTTAGATTCTCCAGAGATATATCAAGAGTGGGGGAGATTGGATCCTTCTCCCTGCAGTCAGCCTGCCTCTGACTTCCAGCCCAGAGTTCAGTAGATAATGGATGGGAAAGTGGGTAGGTTGACAAGTCATTGTTCTTTGTAGGAAGGTGAAGACGCTGTCTGAAACTTTGCACATGTGCTGTTGGGATTGCTTGTGATGTGTGTTGTGATATGGGAGTCATGCACGCAAAAGATTCTCTGTTTGCCATATCAAGCTATAAGAATATTATAGCAGCAGTCGTATAAATCTGAAAAAGAAAATACATATGTAGATGTCATATTATAAAAGATATTACATTTATATGCACATTTAATATGTGCTGATACCACTTAAAGATGTTGTCTATATTGCGTTATAGATAGGAGCTTCATAAAGCATTCATAATACATGATAAACATGCCTAAAATGGATTGTGTCTTTTTAATGTTTTGAGCCATGTTTATAACGCTTTAGGAATGCATTATAACATGTTATAAATGTGTTCATAGATTCTTATAGACATGACATTCATAGAAAGTGTTACCTGTTATTCATATATCCAGTATTATTATGTTTGACTGTCACAATTTCTTATTTCTTTATTGTGCTACTTGTTAATCTTGTTAATGCATTTCACAAAGGATATATTTGTGTGTGTGTGTGTGTGTGTGTGTGTGTGTGTGTGTGTGTGTGTGTGTGTTCTTCCAGCTAATTCTAGTTAACTAGGTTCACATTCTTTAAAGGTATTCATTTGCCCTTGAATATATCACTGTGTACCTAGTAATGTTTTTCCTCAGCTTATTTATTTTACAAGAGGGGACACTGTAACACAATGGCCACATCGTTTTCTGTTTTATATTTGTCTTCTCCAGTTAATGTAGTATTATTTTAGTATATTTACTAAATCCCTAGTCTTTTTTATATGCAAATTTCATATAAACATTTTGTTTATGCTCTGCATTACTCTGATATTTCATTTTAAACTTGATTAAACCGATAAAGCTTTTAAGTGTGCAAACTTTTGTGACTAAGAAGTGACTCATACTGGTGACATAATCAAATGCATTAAATGTAATCCATAAGCGTCGTCCTTGCTTTTGTCTAACAAGGTGTGGTTCCTGTTGAGTCATAGATCCAAGGAACATTGCTATGACAGTGGTAGGCCTACTACAGTTTTTATTAATTGCTTTGATACATTTCTAAAGTGGCAATTAGAATTTGCAAAACTACAAGTTTAATCCCCACACGATAATGTCACTTCTGCACAGCAGAACATCATTTGTCATTGTTTCCCACAAATTTCCAAATATTTCAGTATATTTATGCAAATGGCCATGTGCAATTGTTATCCTTTGGCATAATGTTAAGTTGCTTGTTGTCAAAATGGATTATGGAATTTTTCATTGTAATAATATTACACCCAAAACTATATATGTAAGTCATTGTAAGCCACCACATGCAGAACAGTTCAGAATGATTCAAGAATATATGCTATAAATTCCAGTGATACAGCATTTTTGTGTTTTTGACTCCCATGGCACATGATTTTATTGCCATTTTGTGGTTTTTGTGTTAAGCGGTGCTATATAACTGGTACTTCTGCATGCAAGTTGCTAATGCATTTTACATAGTAAAACGTAGAGCCTTGCAATGTTGAAACTGGTGTCTTTGACATCAGTACCAGTTTGCTAAAGAAAAATGATCAGTCAGTAACAGTGAGGAAGTGCAAAATAACTATTTTTCAGAATTGTGGACAATTTTGACAATGTGTCTTTTGTATGTATTTTAACTCTTGTAATTAAACTGATGCTAAAGATACTTTTCATTTTAGTGGCACTCACTAATTCATTGATAGAATTATTTGCTTTTGAGACTTAATTGTTTTGCATCTTAACCATGATGCTATGCAATACGCATAAACGAGAAATACTTTTACAGTTGTAAAAATAAGTGTTTCATGATATGTCCGAAAGCAATTGAGAAAATCTGTAATAGTTCTGCCAGCTCTAGTTGCAAAAATAACATATATTTAAAATCGGAAATGACCTTAGCTGACTTCTTAACCTTAACAGTGCTGATGTATTAAATGGATAAGATCCATAACGCGTTAATGTTATATCAGAATAATATGAGCCTATAGCTACAAATTTGATTACATCGTGTTTTATACGTTCTTTGCTTTGGATCTTATTTCAGGTGATACTAGTTTGTTTATAAACATTTATAAAACACTAATAAAATCGTTTAAAATAATGTATTCTGGTTATTTTTTCCATTAGTTTAAATTACCAGGTTGCCATTTACAAGTAAAGAAAACGTTACATTCAAAATATGATACCCGATGTACAGGTAGGTCCCAGGGAACAAACTTTCTGCCTTTAGCTCGAAGGTAACGCGGAATAATGATAATAATAATTATTACTATCATTACTTTACTTCGAACAGACACTGTTCCACTGAACCACTGAAGCCGCGCAATGTTTTCACGAGCGTCACAAATAAGTCCGTGAGCTCCTTGTTTTAATATAACACACTTAATGGCGGTCCGTTTTCGGAAGTAATTCTTAACCCTCTGGAGCCTAGGGGTAGGAAACACACTTTTACTAACTGGGGCATGATCACACATTTCTTCAAATATCATAAACTTAATTCATGGCAAATAAATTATTTTTTGTATATTTGTTTTGCCATTACACTCGTCTTTATTTTAATGTATATTGTAAATATGTCAGATTTTTGTTAAGTTTGTAATTTGGCATCGAAGTACAGACATTGCAAAATGCAGTTTGGAACACTTGCAGAAACATTATAAAAGTACATAGTAAACAATGCTGGCAGTTTGTTTTGATCCCAGATATCTGACCCGGGTAACTGTATGTGTATCATGAAGAGCCAAATGAAAGCTTTGGTCTGTTAACAGATCTACTATACTTTTTTAACATTGATAGAATGAACGAGAGTAAAATTTTCCATTGAAACTAACATTCAAAATTTCTACCATATAAAGGCTTTCAATTAATATATTTGTATCTATTTATTCATTATTTATATTTATTTAGTTTAGTTCCTTACCTTGTGTTGCCTGAATCAGAAGTCTCCTTCTGTGATAATGAGAGCTTTGATGTTTTCCCTGTGCATGCACAAGTTTAACTAAGTTGTAAGTCTTTTACAGAAGCACATACCCATCCCACTGCCAGCCAGTCAAAGGGCCGCTATAGCTCTACAGGCACATTCCTGGGTGTAGCTGTTGATGAAATGAGTAATAGCCGGCCGGCTTCACGGGGGGGGGGCAGAGGGGGGCTGGCCCACCCAGCCAAGAGGGGTTGGAGAAATAGAAAAATGTGTTTTTTTCCCGAGGATATATTATTTCGTCATTTTAGTTTTTTGCAAAAATGTATCTTTGATTTGCACATAAACGTAACAAAAATATAAATATTCTCGGTACACACAATCAGCGTTCATACGAACGGAGACGATCATCCATCAGCGTTAACCTTGATATTTTTATGTGGCAGGTAGGCAGGTAATGTATCATTAGACTGATTAGATTTTATTCGGCATCTGCACAAGCAGAACTGCATAGGAATTTGTTGATTTTCCCATATGCCATCATGCTCTCTGGGTCAATATTATGAGAGGTCATTTGGGGGTAATGTCCCCTAAAACTCAACAAGAACACTATCTTTTATTTCATTTTGAAATAAAAAGTTCATTCTGAACTCCGTATGCACAACTTAATACCCCTCAAGGAATTTAAAACTCTTCTAAAGACTCTGGAGACAAGGTTGTCTATATGTAAATGTATATTCTGACTATGTTTTTTTTTCTTTCTTGTAATACTTTGTAAGACTCTGCATTGACACTGTGTTGCCACTACCTTGGCCAGGTCTCCCTTGCAAAAGAGATCTGTGATCTCAATGGGACAAACCTGGTTAATTAAAGGTTAAATAAATAAAATTTTAATTAATTTTTTTTTTTTTTAAAAGGCATTAATTCTAAAACAAATAAATAAAAATATCTCAAATGTGTCAAGCTCTGCCCCTCCTGTTTCCTCCTCAGCGTGAGCCATGCCCGTTTGTCATTTGTCTTACCTATTGTTCCTGCCCTGATGTGATTCACTCCAGCTCCACTCGTTTGTACTCTGATTAGTCCCTGTATAAAATGCTTCTCAGTCTCGTGCTCCTCAGCCCAGTAATTGATCACTACCTGCATGTGGGCCAGTGGTTTGCATATGCCAGCCTTTCTGGTTGACCTCTCATTGTCTGGTTGGTTTTGTCCTGCTCCCTTTTTTGTTTCAAATAAAGCCCCTTTTGTTTGTCCCTACGCCTGCCCTTGCCTCCTTCAATGCCTTGATGTGACAAAATGATTAATGGTACAGTTTCATTTGGTGTCAGATTTTTCAAAACTGTAGCCTCCTCACTGATGGACAGCTTTCAGCAGTCTTGGGGGTTAAGAGCAGTGACATTATTGCTCTGGAAGCCACCAATTTGAGCCACATAACATCCATACTGGAAAGCAGGAATAGGGGTTGCTGTTGAGAATATGCCCTAAGAACAGGGCATTACACTTTTCTGCCTTCCTTGGAAAGCTTACAGAAGGGTACGAGAGAGGAGACATCACTCAATGGTCAAACCTAGAGTTCAGGGAGAGCATTGTGGATTATGACCTTCCTGAGGAACTGTGGACTAGCTGTTCTCCCTCACACAGCTGTCTGTGGGGATACAGCTACAGCATATATGTGCTTTATGGACTTTATGGAGGCATATAACTGTGTATCCTGACACAAACTGTGGGAGGTGCTGCATAAATATGTGGTACCAGGGACACTACTGTGTGTAATTCAGTCACTGTATGAACACAGTATGACCTGTGTTTGCATACTTGGTACAAAATCTAAATAGTTCAATGTGGGTGTTGGCCTCCAACAAAGGTGTGCCTTATCTGCATTGCTGTTTGTGGTTATACTGAACATGTATGGAACCATCCACTGGCACAACTACAGAATCTAACTGGGCAGTCAAAGGTAAATAATGTGTGTAGGTCCTTCCATGCACATCTAAAAAAGTTACTTAAACTTTAAATTAAGTTTAGGGGTTATTTTAGAACTATGATATCCATTTAATTAGGGCGATTATGATTTCTTATAGACTTTTTTTATTTTTAAATAAGCTGTTCCAAGGTTCATGACTGTGATAATACACAATATATTCACTTTGTGCCAATTAAACGATATCCATGGACATGATGCGACTACATGGCCGCTACAGACTGGCATGATATCATCATACTTGGTCAATCCAAGTCAAATAAAGTTTGATTTTCATCTCCGCCGCACACATTTCACAGTGATACAAAATAACTTTTCTCCTGAACCCATAGTGCAAAATTCATGACAGTACAAACATAAATTACTATGCAAAGGGTGGAGTTTTTGGTATACTTTACATATTGCAGAAAATTCCTACACAATCATCAATAAGTTAAGGGGAAGGGAGAAATAAGGAATACTACCATACTACCTAACATCACATCATTTATACAGAATAATTCAAAAACAGACAAAAGGAAGACTTTGGGATATTAAAGAAAGAAAGCCAAATGACAACAGAGGAGAGGAACCAAAAACTTCCAAGCAATGAGGAAAAAAAAAAACCTGGGGGTCCAAGCTCATGATGCCAGCTCAGATGGTGCCCACATGGAAAGGAAGGTAGAGAACATGAGTGTTTAGAACATGCACATACACATTAATGGACAAGCATAGTAGAGAAAATTGGCACGTGTACAGCAGAACGAGCAACCACAGTTATAGTGTGTTATGTGTTAAGTTGCGAGTCAGCTAAACATAAATAATAGGTTTTCGGGTGGGATTTAAAGATTGAGACTGATCTGGCATCCCATACAGTACATGAGCTGGCAAACCATTCCACAATATAGGGATCCCATAACAGAAGGCTTTACTGCCAGTTGTTAGGGTATACCCACACTAGCGTTCCATACCATGTCTGTGCACATTTGACTCAGCTTGTTTGAATAGTGTGATCACTGCATACCATGCCCAGGTGTGGTAAACTTAACCATGCCCTGGCCTGCTTGGAGTGGTGGGCCAGGGCACAAGTAGTTGGACTTCGGTACAATATGGATGTAGGCTGTGTCCGAATTCAGGGCTGCATCCTTCGAAGGTCGCATTCGAACACCGAATGAACTTGAGTTGTAATGAATCATGGGATTGGTCTTCTTTGGTAAGGATGCAACTTACGTATCCTTGATATTTGGGGTACCAGAAGCGCAAAACAAAAGTCAGTAGTAGAATCAGCTGTTTGGCATTGGCAGAGATGACTTGGCAAGTTTTTCATGGGCACAACCCACATACTAAACTCTGCTGCTCAGCCCACAAATGCATTTTCCTTACAAATGCGGCACCATTTAAAATGGAAAGTAACAGGCTTTCCAACGGTACAAGATTTATTCCCAAGAAGCATTGTCACAACAAAGAAATTACTGACCAAATTTCCTTACTTTTTGTGCTAAGTTTATTAACTGAACCTGGAAGGAACCGATCAGATCAGGCTGTGCAGATTGCATCAATTTCATTTTAAGGATTTTGAGGGGGCCCTGTGCTAATGAATGAAAATAAAAACAGGCAAGCATGCAAAACATATTTTGTCCATGACCAAACTCACATTGTGCACATTTAATCTATAAAATATTCACACTACTTGTGTTTCTCAAAAGCAATATGTTGTTGTTGTTGTTGTAATGTGAATTACAATGTGAATCATCACGAATATCACACTTAGTGTGTTACATAGTTGATCTACCACTGAACATTGTGCACCCTTTTTATCTATATTGAGCAAACATACATACAATCAGTCAATAAATAAATGCATAAATATAGATAGATAGACAGACAGAATCCTGTGAAAAAACTTTGATAATAGATTACATTAAGTGCACCTTTATAATGCATTTATAATTAGGGTGACTGGATAATCAGTAATGCATTCATTGTAGATGAAATACCAAAATAATTCCATCGCCTGCTCAATTTTTGCTTCACTACTCTCCTCTTATCTCCTATCAATCCATCTAATCCATGCCAGGGGGGACATTATGAGGTTTAGAACATAAGAACATAAGAAATTTACAAACGAGAGGAGGCCATTCGGCCCATCAAGCTCGTTTGGGGAGAACTT
>JAODLC010000045.1:16894029-16906404 GCA_026781145.1 Hippopotamyrus pictus
GGTCAGTGTTCCATTTAATGGAAAAGAGTGGTGTTATATCATATGAGAGTTTCTGTATTAAATATTTAAATTGTAATCGGGCTAAATTTGAATCGGTTGTTAAAGCTATCCCTAATTCTATTATAAGTCTAATTAAAGAAACTCTCCTTTACTCTAATACCATGACCTTATGTTTACCTGCACTGGTAATTGAAGGCTGTGAATTCAGAGAAGGTAAACTATCAAACAAAAATATTAGAAATATGTTTAACAATATTTCCTACCCTAGCATAGTTTACAGAAATTCAATTTATTACAATTTCCAAAAAGATATCATTCATATTCTTAGAACTAAATACTTAAAATTTCCTTTATCTCCCAAAATTAAAGAAATTCATTTTAAAATTTTAAACGGAATATATCCATCCAATGAGTACTTAAGACTTAGATTTGGATTTGATACTAACAAATGTATATTCTGTGATGATATTGAAACCACAGATCACTTGTTTTTTCATTGTGTGGATGTAGATGCATTATGGTTGGACATCAATGACTGGCTTTATCCAAAGGTACGTGACCTTGATAGCTTTACCCTAAAAGACATTAGCTATGGACTTGTAATGAATAACAGTAAAGATGATCTTTTGGTAAATAATATCCTCATGTTGGGTAAATTCTATATACATAAGTCAAAATACTTGAAAGTAAAACCAACCTTTTGTGCATTTCATAATGAGTTTATTCTGTATACAAAAGCCCTAAATGTAATGAAAGGTAAAAATGCAGTAAATTTGTTTTCAATTATTATAGAATATAATTTACAAGAAAAACCCTAGCCCCCCTGCATGGAGGTTTTTTCTCTTTTCTCTCCGTTCACTTTCAGTTTTATTTGTATTCACCTGTTCTGTAGTAATATAGTGAATTGTGATATTGCCGAATTGTTTGTACATGAATGATTGTTCAATAAAAAAAAAGAAAGCTGGCTCTCGCTTTGAGTAACCGGAAGTATAAAACCGGACTGCGTAAGTAGTGGTGTGCCATGGCAGCCTACGTACGCTCTTACAGAAACTTGTGGATACACCACAAATGAAAGATGCCGGACATTTTTGTTGCTTATGGATGTTCTAATGAAAGTAATGATCAAACTAAACAGGGAATAACATTTCCCTTCATATTTTATTACATAATACAAATTATAAATTAAATTACACCATGGTTTTACATGCAGTAACAAAATATAATTTCCTTAGAAAAAATAGTAAGTTCATATGGAGAAGTACACACGTCTACATTATAAATATGATAAATATATATTTTTATTTGACCAAGTATTCTGTATCATGAATACGTCGAACATTCGTAACAAACCAAGCTGCTTGAAAATCAGTGATTTTTACGTTGATTTTAATTGTGGATAAACCTTTCCTAAAGACGAACATACATTAAGAAGGAGCGGCTACCCCGTATTAAGATGGCAGCCGCATTTACGCATCGCTCCAATGAACAGCACTGACCAAGGCGGCATCTATTTTGTGTATGATATCTATGAGAAGCGTTGAGGTCCACTTTTACATTACGAAGCTTCCGGTTTCAATTTTTCAAAATAAAGGTCCAGATAATATGGTAACAGTAAAATCCCATTGTCTGTATTAGACGTTGGTAAGGGAAGTGCAATTGTAATTAAAAGATTGCTGGTTTGAATCTCCGACCAGCACGGCACCACTGAGGTACCCTGAGCAAGGTACCGCCCCCAGGCACTGCTCCCCGGGTGCTGAATTAGCTGCCCCCTGCTTTGTCACGATGTCACATACGAGTTAAATGCAGGACACGTTTCGTTGTTGTTTGCTGTGATGTGTCAACAGTGACCACTGATCTCTAAAGTCTAAACTCATCAATCTGTCTTCAAGCCGCTTATCTAGTACAGGTCGCTGTTTCTTCGCTCAAAGTGCATATTTAGCCTAAGTGCACGTAAACCCCAGATTTAAGTCAATGGCAGAATGCGTTTAAGTGATAAAAGCGCGCCGCTATGAACTATTTTTTAACTTTGGGAGCTAGAATCTTCCACATTATGCATTATTACAAGTATTTTAGAAAATGCATTTACCGATCATCTGTCTAAGTTCTTACTGTTATGTCACAGAAAATGATGGTCATACTACAAAAGAGAAATAAATAAATTATACATATATTAACATAAAAAAATACTAATAATATAAATGACATTCAAACATGGACATTAAAACATACACAAAAGAATATAAGTAACCACCTAATTCGTGGGGAAATATTCTGCAAATTGTCATATATATGGAATGTGCAATCAATGAATAAGTATTCTTTCTGGCCTACACATTGCAGCCCCGGCGTGGGTCAGCATATCTTGGCATGCTCGCAGGCAATGTAAATAGCCCCTGTCTATAATTGTAAATAGCCTTTGTATTGTTAATTGTTATGGTTATAGTTGGATTCTAGATTGTGGCATGTGTGTTTACCTATGTCCTGTGTGTATTCTGTCCGATCCTTGCATGTTCTTACCTTGTAGAACTCTCCCACCGTGTGTGCACCTTACAGTTCGGCATCTGACCACCTTGTGTTTCTGCTGTGTGTATTCATGGGTTCGGTGCTCTTTGGGTGTCTGTTACACTCCTGTTCAATACCTCGCTTTGCCCGGCGCTACAATATTACAGTGGCCCTGAAAGCCCAGAACACGTCAACATTAACACAACGCAAAAAACATTAACACAACGCAAAAATATAAAGACACAACAACATGTTATGTGTTCTTAATGTGTTGTGTTCTCTTAATGTATTTTCTTAATGTGTTGTTTTCTTAATGTGTTGTGTTCTCTCAATGCAGGGGTGTCAAACTCGTGTCCTGGGGGGTCGGAGCCCTTAGTAGCTTAGTTCTTTCCTTGTTCAGGAGTTGTGTGGTAATTAGCACAAGGAGTTACAAGGACTCATTTTGTGAAATGAGGGGAAACCCAAAAATGTGCAGGGCTCTGGCCCTCTAGGACTGGAGTTGGGCACCCCTGGTCTACAAGAAAGACAAAGTATGACTGTTGTGCTGTTTTATGGAGCACTCCCCCAACAGAGCAATGCTGTTCTGAATATGCAACAAATTCTAAGTTTACACACCCAGCATAAACAAAACAATCTATAAGATTTAGACCTACCACAATTGGTAGGAAGCTGTCTATTTCTTCATAATTCTCAGACTATCTGACCCAAACCAGACATTCAATGAAGAGGAGGTCCTACAACGCAGGTTTCTAAATTCTGTCCTATATCTCCTGTCCCATTAAGCCTAGACTTGAAAATCTCCATCCTGTCCCAGGAATATTTACTACTGCCTGACTTTTTAAAACATTGGCCACCAGTGAGAATTAGTACTCCATTTTCCATCAATCCCCATATACTGTTTCTATGCCGTATATGATATTCTGATGCTTTGGTCCCTTGAGTCACTGTTTGCAGTTACTCGTTGTTATTAGTTCTATTGCTGGTTCATTGGGTCAATTCTCACCTGCCATGTGGAAAACTGAGTTACCTTTCCCTTGTTGTAAAATGCTTTGGATAAAAGCATCTGCCAAATGAATAAATGCATATTATTATATTCATATTATTTATCATTATTGTACCAGCCAGGTTTGCATTGCTCTAAACATCTGTCATGCAGCTATAACACATCTACCCTTCTGTCTATTTTCTGTTTCTTGTTGTACCAAGGGTTATGGGGGATCTGAAGTCTATTGCAGAAGCTACGGGCGCAAGGCCCATCATAATAGTTTATAGAAAAGACATAAAAACTACAAAATACATATAAGTAAACCAAAATATTAATATTTTTAATACTATATTTAGCATAACACAATCAATCTGTGCTGTCATACCAGCAACATTATTCATGTAATGCAAACGCAGAGACTTCATTCTCAGATTGCTCAAAGCAACACCAAAACCCACTAGGTGTCTCCCTAAGTTTGAAATAAGAGGTTCAAAGATAAGAAACACATTCTGAAAAATATGGGGAGCATCTCAAAAGCTTCATGAAGCTTCATCACCTCATCAATACTAGTTATTTCTGCCTTTAGTAGAATTAAACCCTCCTACTATTGAGGCACAATGGCACCTAACACCCTCCAGCAGTGCATGGGTTTCTGCAACAGTGAAATTAGGTCCAGTCAAGTCCAAGGTTAAACCTATTTAGTATGGTGAACATGGAGTTTATAGGCCTTTGGGGATGACTGATTTAACTAGACACAAGGCAAAGCACATCAGCTAATTGAGTGTGTGTTAAAAAAGATGAATGAGTTACCTTTTTCAGCCCTTCTCGGGGGACTTAGAGTGGCAGGAATTACACATTGCCACCACTAGTTTGGTAGGAGAGGATTGAAGGTTGTACACTGAACGTACAAAACCTGCTGTAGTGGTAGTCGGGTAGGAGTGATTTGTACCTCTGCCCTGTGTTTTGGTTTCTCCTTTAAGAAGTAACTTGTAGCCTGAACTAATCCTAATAATTTCCTAATCGGGATTGTTTTGATTCAGATTAAACTTTTTCTGGTCCCAGGAGACAAGTGTATTCAAGGTGAATATATGTAATAAAACTGCCTGGGCAGGGTTGGACTGCCTTTAGCTTTGATTATAGTGCACATTCATCAGTGCATTGTTTCCATGTGCGCATGCAACATCTCAGTATTTATTTTTGTCCAGATTTGCATTCATTTCTCATTGAGATTTTGTACTGATGAAAGGTGAAATTTTTTAAACTGATAATTTATTGATTCCTATGGGGATATTCTTTTTATGCTGTAGGTGAGAGCAAGCTGTCCACAAAGAGGAGCCACCTGTTGCGGCATCTGGGGAGCTGGGGGCTAGGGGCCTCGTTGAGGTCATGTCTACTTTATCACTGAAATGGTTCAAGTGCCAAATATAAATGTATACAGTATATTACGACACAAAAGTTTTATTTGTTTTGACCAATTTTAAAGTCATTACATTTTCTTCCTGAAATCCATCCTTCAGATGGGATCAGGGTAATGCAAATAGTTTGATACAGATCAAAACCAAGACTGCGTTATATAATCTAATCCAAAATTTAATTTTTCTTTTGAATAAGCCATTTCCAAGAATATTTCCAATCTGTTACCCGAAACCTGATCAGATTATTTCTGAACTGGGCCGTATAGATTTTATCTGGATCGGGGGGGTTCTAATCCAGTGCTGCTTAGAAAAAGACAAAATAGCAAGATGCATTACCTGATCTTGGATAGCAAAGCATGGAATTTTCAAATTTGGTTAAATCTGATCCAGCTCAAATTACCAGTTACTTTACACTTCCAGAAATTGACCTGAACTGCATAATTCATTTTCTAATCATTACCTATTTGCATTCATTCAAAATATAACTGGAACATAGGGCTATGATTTAAGAGTATGAAGCCTGCAAAAAACAGGTATTCTGTCCAGGGTGTGCCCCAGTCAAGTACCCGCTGCTGGCTGAGCGGAGTCAGATGCGGCCAGGGAATAGACGCATTAGCAGTGGGGGCTACTGTGGTATCACATACCCCTGCTGTATATTCTTTGCAGTCAGCATGTCAAGCATGTTTTCACCGGTGACCTAAAGGCACACAGGCTAACCAGTGTCTTCATTCTCAACAGAACGACTGTGTAAGTGCACTATGTGACACACTGGCATCCCATTTACAGTAAACTCCTGCCACACCAGAGACAAGCTCCAGGGCCCTTTGCAACACTTCTCAGGGTCCGGTGTTGGAGGTTAGCTGAATAGATGTATTAGCACTAAGGCTACTGAATGCTATTAAAAAAAAAAAAAAAAAATCAGTTAAAGGTAAAGAATATTTTAAAAGCATGTTGAAGCATTAGGTAATCGTTCACTTACAGCCCAACAGTACCTCAAAGCAGTCACACCTGCATGAAATTATCCACCATCTTTGCAGGGTCGACCGAAAATGGGTGTGACCGGATAATACAGTATACCGTGAGTTTGGGTATGCCGCTAAATTTTCATCAATGAATATACTGTTGCTTTTGAAAATACTACATGGTACAACAAGAAACAAGCTACTTAGCAATATGTTAAACAGGGAATTAAATAACTGGTACATAAGTATATATTAGCGGTATAATGGAATGAATGCAGTGGTAATTTCTAGTAATTTCTGGTGGTCTCACAGGTTATTAAACAAAAAACCACCATAATATAGATACAATAAATATCCTCCTCCACTACACTTCTGTGAAACTGAGCAGTGAACCCCATCCATGCCACACTGGCTTAGTTTAGCAAAACAAAATCACAAGTCAATGTTAATTTATATGGACATGGGCCACAAATTCACTGTGCTGCTCGAAGCAAATTTTCTGCATGTCATGAATCAAACTAAATGAGGTAAATATTTTTTCAGGCTAGTGTGTTCACACCTTAAGGTACCATTGCAACATGTAAAGTCAGTAGGCCAAAGGGGAGAATGCCTTGAAAGTAACAGGTGCTTTTTATTGGAATCTTAAATCAGACTGTCCAGGGAAAAAAATATTGTAATTATGCAATGCTGCCAGCATTGGAAGCAATTCTGGGCCAAAGGTCAGCACACTCCTTGGCAACAGGCCCTGTGATGGCTGAACCTAGAGAGAGAAGGAGAAGCGTTAAATAAATGAGACAGGGCATTTTCCAAAAATGCACTGCAGTGCAACTTCACCTGGAAAGTAACCCAGAAATATAAACCATGTTCAATCCTATCCACAGATTCCCCAAAATCTGAGTTTGTACATTTCAGCATTGGGAAAGTTTTATGCTGTATTCCAGCAGCTTACTTGTGGCTACTCAAGTTCTACAGTCTAACAGCAGCACACACACGCACAAAAATACTTAAGAGTCTCAAAAACCACCATGGTAAGAATCACATTAAGACTACTATCCAGTAACATACTAATCAAATAATCAATTTTCCACTGATTGGTGCTCATCTTCACACTGATGAAAAAATACCATTCCTTACAATCACACCACAAAATCAAATGGAGGCAATCTAGTACGTGAAACTTTTAAAGATGCTATTCACTTCAACAAGACCTCTACCCAAGGCCTACATAGACTTGCATAGTGGTGCAATCCCATAGTACAAAAACCAAATAGTGATGTGACTCAACTGAGCTGTGCAACTATTGTGAACCATGAGTGAAGTCTACTATAACACACACATACAATACAAATATTACATTCATTACGTTTTTTGTCATGTTGATTTCAAAGCTGCCCATCAGAACATACAGGACATCACAACTGGTACATTCTTAAGATTTAATGACACTTGTCTTGCACAGCTGGGTGTCGCATGCACACATTACCCACTGTGCACATCGTGCTATAATTAAATTATACTGCAGGTATTTATGGCTAACAGTCTGACCATTGACAGCTATGGGCACATTAGCGGCACTAATTTCAGCTACTACTTCGGACAACATGAACAGTCAAACATACAAGACAAATTTGAACATGCATACTATAAATTATCCATTCAATAACACTAATAAGGAAATACAAATTAAAATTTTTCCAGCCCAAGCATTAATTTTTCACCCATAAATGTGAAGGTTTACCACTTCACATGTACACACACACACAATCACGAACACCAAATTGAGCAACATACAAAACAATTTATATGGAATCTACATTACACTATGCCCAAAGATTTTAGTATTCAAAAAACGAGGATTTTTTTTCTAAACGTATTTTAAACCAAGCGGAGAATTTCTAACCTTTCATCTCTCCTTTATTGTTCACTATGACTCCAGCATTGTCTTCAAAGTACAGGAACACCCCATCCTTTCTCCTGTAAGATTTCCGTTGCCGTATCACGACAGCAGGATGCACTAGGGGAGAAGATTGGGAATTTAGTAATATCACTCTTGTAACACATCTGTAATCAACTTAAGACCAAACACTTATTCCCCAACTGTAGCTACATTCCATTTTCCTGACAGAAAAGCTGCAAGAACAAGCTCATGTATATCAATGTCGAAAAAAATCAGCCAAAAATTCAAGCAACGCACAACAGTATATACAAATTAAAAATATTTTTATTTGTAAGACAGGGGTGATTCAAGCAAAGCAGACAATAAGGCTACCCATATAAAGAGTTTATGAATGGTTTATAATCTGGTTATTAGGTTATAACATATTGTAAATTATTAGACAAGTTATAACAGTTGTAAATGGTAGTAATTCATTAATAAGACAAGTGGCAAAAGGGAGCCTTATTGTAACGTGGTACCAAGCAAACTTCTGTTTAACTACTGTTATTGCAATGAACACCAATGAGCAATTATAGAGACTGAAAATGTGTGGTGGAGGAGTAACAGAAGCGGAATACATAAGTCAATTTAGTTGGTAGAGCACAAGCCAACACAGCTAATGAGAACCAAAGAGCTGATATTTCCAGTTTTGTACCTAAAATTTGGATGAAATAATTAGTTTCACAAAGAGGTGAACTACTGACCCTTTTTCCTCAGCTCTGGTTTTCCTTTTTTGACTGTAGCCATGACCATGTCTCCCACCCCAGCAGCTGGAAGCCGGTTGAGTCGGCCCTTTATTCCCTTCACGGAGATGATATAAAGATTCTTCGCACCTGGAAAAGTAAAGATATGGGAATAGTAAAATAGTAAATGCCGTCCTTAGGAAGGCACTTAGACAAGCGAGAAACTCAGACTTTAAAATCTGAACGATACATTTTAAATCATTTTCTTACTTAAGTGCATAACTGAGTGTTTACGGAAAACTACTACTATAATCAAAAATCCAAAATGCCGATGCTAATATTTAATAAACATACACCTGAATAGGTTTCTTACTTCAACTGTTGAGCTATTTTCACAAAATGTATTCTTAGCTTAACTTGGTTTCTCTAGGCACAAAATACAGAAATTAAAGACTATTACTGTTGGATGAGCAAGCCTAAAGCCTTCTTCCAGCAAACACATATCATGCAAAAAAAAAAGCTCTTTAGTCTTCTGAGAAGATTTGGGTTGGGCTACAGCAGTACTTTCCAATACAGAGAGGTTCAAAACCACAGGATAACGGGAAAACAACAACAGATTTGGCATCATGTGAATAAGCAGCCTATATAGGCCCCAGCATTTTAAGCAACAATGCATAATCCATTCTCATCACAACTGCCTCCCTCATGCTGAAGATAAACCAGAAAAATTACATCAGCAGAAAACAACTGTTGGAATAGAAGTGGGTACTACACAATTACTGAACCATGGTTTCAGAGAAAATCATGATTTGTGGACTTTGAGTTGCCTATTCTTAGCAGACAAGGTATGGTCTGGTGACTGTGTGGCTCAGTAGCCCAAGGGTCTCTGTTTGAGATCGGAAGGTTGCCAGTTCAAATCCTGGGTTAGCAGACCGATTTCACCACTAGGCCCCTGAACCACCCCCAACTGCTCCAGGAACAGGCTATCCATGTTCTCAGGTGTATGTCTCTTAGAACAAAAGCATCTACTAAATAAATAAATGTAAATGATAATGCTTTAAAGATATTTTGCTGGGAGCTTAGGCTCCACTTACCAGTGTTATCAGCACAGTTGATAACAGCTCCTACTGGGAGGCCCAGTGAAATGCGGAACTTTGCACCTGATGAACCACCACGTCCTGAAGAGAATCGTAAAACAACATGAGTATACAAGCTTCAAGTGTATTTCAGGGCCCAAATACACTATATAATCTAGACCACTTGTGTAGCCACTCCATGGCTGCAATCTTAAGCAAAAGTTGCCTGCATTTTAAGGGCAATCTTGGCTGTAAACCGATCTCGTCACTAAACTTTCAAATGTATGACCTGGCTGCACAAACTGCACATTTCCTGGTCAAGAACACTGAACTGCACAAAAAAGCATCTGACAAAAATAATTACAGGTGAGCGCCAATAGTCGTCTAGCGGAGTAGTTAAAAGTCAACATCAGCGGTACACATATTAAAGATTTTTAGCATATTTTTAAATTATATTAAACACCAGCATTAAATTCATCATTACCGTAATCTAGCTACTGTTAAACTGACTCTCTGCTGTTAAGTTACAACACGAAATGCCGTTTATTTACTAGCACATCGTCGTTCACGGCATTTTTTGCTTAATACTAGCCTCAGTCATTAAAATTCACAGTATTAGTTGTGTCCTACAATTTCACGTTGCGAACACATTCGTGTTAGTACGTACACGTGAAAGACACTAAACTCTTTAGCGGAGTAAACCAACATGGCTTCCACATCAGATGTTTTATTGCGGTACATAAACCAAGTAACATCAGCGAAATATCGAGACTAGTGAAGAGGAGAGAAAATACCACACTTCAACAAATTATGTGTTTGTTTTATAACACTTATATTTAAAGGATGTTGCAAGATTCACTTTTAGGCACCCCGCTACTCACCCCTCTTCGACATTTTGCTTGGAGCTGGAAAGAGAAAGACCGAAAAGGATATTGGGAACTAAAAGGACGTATTTCGACGTCAAGCCGTAATCACGTGATTTTACAAACCAATCCAAGTACTTTCCCTCGAACACCCGGAAAAATAGGCATCCGTTACACAACGGTCTGATGCGAATGTGGCTTCCTAGGGCATAGGAAGGAAAGTATGGGGCTCCGTTTGTGTGAAAAATATTTCGATATGCATTATGTATATCGTCCTGATGTGTCGCCTGACTGTGTTTTATGAATGTCGTCTTGATGTGTCGTCTGACTATTGTTATGAATGTGTTGATGTGTCGTTTGTCTGTGTTGTTTTGGTTGTAGACCTGCCGTATTAAACTCCCTGTTTTTTGTGTTGCTCTGCATATCGTCTTGTTGTAACACTGTCAAATACATAAATCATTCTCCAACACGCTTCCGTTTTTTTCATAGCTATTTATCCGCAAAGGCTTTTTCTCTCAAAATCAAGTTTTCTACGTATTTTACCTGCATTTCTTGCACATGTCTTATTCCTATTATCAATATTATTATTTAGAATGATCCTATGACCGCGGCAAAGATAATTTTGTAATTAGCTATTCGGGATTCCATTGAATTTATCTCTGCAGTACAGTAACGTATACATCCGTAAACAGTGGTATTTTGTTACTTGTAGTTTGTGAATTGAGATGACGTTATGCCTCACTCGCTGTCTTTACACGTAAAGCTTACTAACAGTGATAACATTCCCCTAAATCAACTTTATTTTTGACTGAATATGATTTGTGAAAATTTCACATATTTGCATACATATCACTTTACTTACGTCTATGGCTACATGCCATGGCAATATATGGGCTAAATCACAGACCAGTAGCTAAAACACCCAAATAAGTGACCCACAAGGAGAGGACCACGTTCATAATGACTTAATGGTGTCATTACCCTAATGGGGTAGTTGCACTTCAAAAGAAATTAAATTCCACCAACTTTACTGAATGAATAATGAGGAAAAGTGTTCCATATGCTGTGTTCTTTAAGAATGTAATCATCCAATTAATTTCAAACATACTAGAAAGAGTTACGTAATCCAAGACCTCCACCCCCCCCCCCGATCCTTGGTATTATGCCAAATATATCTTTTTAGGTAATGAGGTTTATTCCTCCAGATAAAATTAAACAAAAGAGAATTAAGCACTTTAGAGATATCAGGTGGCACGTCAAGAGAAAGAGGCGTATACTGACCTTGAGATTCTATCAGCCTTTGATAGGAGTACCCTCCCCTGTAATGATAAATCTCTTGATAACCACATGTTAAACTACTACTTCGTTTTTTTCAAATGAACACAAGTATTCAGACCCTTTGCTGTGACATATTTAACTCAGGTGCCATCCATTTCTTTTGATCATCTTTGAGATGGTTATACACCTTGATTGGAGTCCAGCTGTGTTAAATGCATGGACATGTCCCCCTCACATTTCATAACTATTCGTTTAGACACCCCCCCCCCCCCCCATTTAACAAAAAATAGTAGTTTACCCAGCGCTGTTTCTATTGCTTCATGAAAGAATCCATTCCACTTGATCGATATGAGAATATACACAGCACTGAAAGATCACTCCAGGTTTTGCAGGAAATGGCATCTAATTCAGGGTCCCCCCCCCACATTCAAAATGCTTCAGACGCCCCTGGTTAAATGAAACTGACTGGACATGATTTGGAAAGGCACACACCTATTTATAAAAGACCTCACAGCTCAGTGCATTTCAGAGCACAAACTAAGCCAGGGGTGGCCAATCTTATCCGCAAAGGGCCGGTGTGTATGCGGGTTTTCGCTGTAACTCCCTAACTAGATTACTAATTAGAGGACTGATTGGCTGAAGAGTCCTCACACCTGGGTTTGAACAGCTGACCTA
>JAODLC010000045.1:16909676-16920163 GCA_026781145.1 Hippopotamyrus pictus
TTGAACAGCTGACCTACAGGTTATCCCAAAAACCTGCATACACACCGGCCCTTTGCGGATAAGTTTGCCCACCCCTGAACTAAGCCATGAGGTCGAAGGACCTGCCCGAAGAGCTTAGAGACAGGATTGTGGCAAGGCACCGATCTGAACAAGGCTACAAAAAAATTCTGCTGTAGTTAATGTTCCCAAGAGCACAGTGGCCTCCATAATCCTTAAATGGAACAAGTTTGGGACGACCAGGACTCTTCTTCGAGCTGGTCGCCTGGCCAAACTGAGCAATCGGGGGGAGAAGAACCTTGGTGCGAGAGGTAACCAAAGATCACTCTGGCTGAGCTCCAGAGACCCTTAGTGGAAATGGGAGAAAGTTCCAGGACAACCATCACTGCAGCCCTTCAGCAGTCTGGGTTTTATGGCAGAGTGGCCCGACAGAAGCCTCTCATCAGTGCAAGACACATGAAAGCCTGTATAGAGTCTGCAAAGAAACACCTAAAGGACTCTAAGACTGTGAGAAATGATTCTCTTTGGCCTTAATTCTAAATGTTCTATGTGCGAAAGACACCAGGCACTGCTCATCGGCTAGTATTAACTGCTCAATTGTAATGCATTGATAAATTTCTGTTAAAAATCTCTAAATGCCATAGCCATTTTTCCATATTTCAAACTGCAAACCACCGACCCCTACTTCTGAAAATCTCCCGACCTCTAAATATTTTTCCATTTCTTTCTTTCCCTCTGCCTTTTTTCTAAATTTTAATCAATATAAGTACAGTAAAACTGGTCTAAGTCGCCGGCTTGTAACTCGTCAATGTGCACAAGTCGACGCTCAAGCAAAAGTCCCGATTTTTCCTAATGACGTTTCCTTAAAATTCCTTGTGTAAATCGCCGCTTGCAAGTCGTCAAATTCCCTTAGTCGTCACCTAAATCCCGGTCCCGAACAACACAAATGAATGGATTTTCCTACCTGCAAGTTGACACCCCAATCACTGCATTCCCGCCGCCTGCTTGTCACCACGGCAATGTGGAAACGGGGAATCCCCACCTATCACACTATATATTTATATTTACTAGTCGGCAAAACGGCGAAATAGACATAAGTCGCCGAAGTATCGACTTAGGTGTATCTCGTCAATTCTCTAAGTTGTCACTTTTAAGCTGGTCCCGCGAGTGTCGACTTAGACCAGTTTTACTGTATTACTATTTTCACTCAGCCTTAAAAATACACACTGAAAACAGTTTTTATTCAAAGCATTTTCATTTTTGTATTTACAGAAATGATAGAATACATGTTGCTTTTGGGGTGTTAGCAGTGCTAGAGGACCCACCGTGACTCGTACCCACCCACGTGACCCACCGTGACTCGTACCCACGCACGTGACCCACCGTGACTCGTACCCACGCACGTGACCCACCGTGACTAGTACCCACCCACGTGACCCACCGTGAGTAGTACCCACCCACATGACCCACCTTGACTCGTACCCACCCACATGACCCACCTTACTCGTGTGTTATAGCTGTTATACAAGAGAAGAATTATACTAAATAAATCAACTGCATAGGTGTAATGGTGACTACTATTTTTAATATCTCAAGACTCATAATAAACACTAAATACATAATGTGCTGAATTGGCCCATTTAATTTGTTTATATCAGAAAATACAGATTTTGGCAAAGTACTTAATTGAAAAACGTTAGGTCAATCTACCTCAGCCAAAGAAATGTTTCATTATTGGCCATGAGTAATTAAACCACGACTACTTTGGAAAAGGTTTAGCTCTACCTCCAGTTAAGGTAACAATGGTGACCAAAGGTATACCCCTGCAGTGGTATTACACTTGAATATCCCCCTTTAGCACAGACTGTACTTGTATTATTCATAAAAATAACTAAATTCAATAAGGACTGCACTTCACTGAAGACATTTAAGTTAAAAAAGACAAACTGGGCTTCAAATGTTATGAAGGGTGGGAATTACATCCACAATTACAAACTTAAATGGAATTAAGTGACTGACAATATACAGCAATCCTATCGAGAATAAGAAGAAAAAAAGCGAAAGGTGGTATTGATGAGTGTGTTCATGAGGTAACTGTTCGGGACCTTTATATATGAATAATTACACTGGCTATATACTAAAGCAGGTCTTAACATGCCTGAACTATCTCTTCATGAAATTCTTCTCGAGGGCAGCTGGGGTCCGTTGGAGAGAGTGAATGTTCCTCTTTACCCGATCCTCCAGAGAAGATGCTGCACTTTCCAGCTTCATGTCACTGCCAAGCAGGGAATAGTCGTGTGGTTAGGGCACAAGTCTCATTCCAATATTTCAAACATCGCTGGTATAACAAACCATAAAGATGCCCCTTTACACTAAAAACACATACCTCTTTTCCACTAGTGCCATGCTGATGCTAACAGGGAGCTGGTTCTCAGGTGGTGCCGAAGTGGCCCAACCCAAGAACCGGACCACATTTCTACTGGTTAAAAGCAAAAGGTCTATTGTCCCATCTGGTGCTTATGTATAAAAAAGTGCTGAAAAAGTTACACACTTTTAAGCGTATTCTCCCCTCATCAGCATGGTCATCCCTACCCTGAAATCGAAGGCATGGCTTTGCAAGAAGCATAATTCAGAAAACAAGAAAAAGGGGATTATTCCCTCAATGATTGTGACAACAAGGAAAATGTGGAACATGGATTGTTTAATTTACATTGTGAATCTAACTGAAATCTGCAGAAACCCATTTATTTTGAAAATGAAAGCATGGTAGTAGACTACAATGTTTCTATTTGGTCCCTCATGAATATAATAATAAAAACAAGATGTCACAGTAAAATACAGTGAAAATTGTGCAGAGTGATGCTGTAATGTTTTTTTATCATGTTTAGGCTAATGCTAACTTAAGCGCCTATTCTTAAGTATGCATGACTCAAAACCTTTTCATGGAACATTAGTTAGCCACATTACAAAGCATTGCTAATTAACATTTATAACTAATTATTTGCTGCATTTTTGCTGTGTAGATTTTGCAGTTGTGGACAAGACAGGCATCATTAGGCATATCCACAAAAAAGCCAATGATTGATCACAATAGTCCCTGGGTTCAAAATGGACACAGTTCATCCATAAGTTCCATTTCACCAGTGTCAATTGATTACATATATCACCATCTCTAACATGTACCTGGGAAAGCAAGCACCAATCTTTGATTGCGGGGTTGCCAATTCTCACACATCTAACGGGACATTCACACTTTCAAACTCATGCAAGAAATCTTATGGCAAATCTATATTAAATTATCTAGAAACATGTTGAAGCAAAGCACAAACCCTATAGACTATTTACAAGGTAATAAAACTTGCATGCATGTAAATGCGTGCACACTGCGCAGATTTGCTCAAACTGAAAATCTCACGGTAGCCAGCTGACCAAAGTTGGCAACCCTGTGATTGTGTGTACCCATAAAGAAACATGTTGCAATCACACTTTAGAGGCTGTCTACCAACAACGAATATAGAATATTGGGGCACTTTCAAACTTTTTCTGTCCTATGCCACTTTGTGAGTTTTTTTTTTGTAGTTTTGGTAGGCTTGTTTTACTTTAATTTCTGCATGTTTACGCCTAATATTAAGAACAAACATGATCAAAGACTGGAAAAAATTCTGTTCTGCTAAAGTTCACAGCACATTTTAGCCCCTCCCCATGAACCAACAACATGGGTTTGCAGCGTCAGACCTGCAATTCTACAATATGGCACCAGGTAATCAACAATGGAACAGCATGGGCCCAACCCAGTTCCAAATTAGACATCGACTCTGCTAGAAAAGGGCTAACAGCTGCACAAAACATTGTAAAGTGAACTTCAAATGAAAGTCAGATACAAGGTAAGACTCACTGTATGAAGCCAACATGGCGATCTTGTATCCCGTCACGTTCCTTTTCCTCTTCATCTTGACGCAGGTATTTCTGTACATTGCTAGTTCTCTCCTTATCACGTTGCCGTGCAAAATCCAGCATCTCTTCTCGCTTCCTCCTCTTCTCCTCCGATGACATCATCCTGAACACAAAGGAGTAAATGAATAAATGATGTTGTTTGTCTGTAAGAGGTAGGGAATAACTTGGATACCAAAGTGTATTAACAAGCTATACTGACATACTTTGGTCGGATTGTGCCATAGCGTTTGTAAGCACGCTCCCTCTCCTGAGCACTGTTCCTTTGCGCTTGTGCAGGAACACTGGAACATGTAGTTTGATTTTTCTGTTCTGTTTTTGGAGAAACAGGGGACTGCCTTGACTTGCCACTAAAAGACTTTCCTTGGTGACAGTCTGTATGATGGTGACTGTTGGCTGGAAACTGGAATAAAAAGGGAAAATATATTTTGAAACTTATAAGCCAGTGGAAAAAATATTAAATGTTAATACTTCTCTCTGTGTTTTTATTCAATAATTGCTTTTATGTTCAGTCCCTTCCCGGCCAATTTCAGGTCTGCGTATACAGTGGTACCTGCATTTCACAAACACAATCCGTTCCAGGAAAGTGGTCATGAACCAATTTGTATGTGAACCAAGGCAATTTTATCCCATAAGAAAGCATTGAAATTTAATTAATTTGTTCACAAGCCTACCAAATAATTTTAATTAATATTCAGGTTTTTATAGTAAAAACTTTAAAGAAAAACACAATATAGTGTGGCGACAGGCAGACCAAGGCATCGCGGGAGCAAAGAGAGACATGGATACTTGCCTGCCAGGGAAATCACGCTCTTTATTAACAGTCCTTAACCCTTGTATTGTTTTGTTGTTAATGTTTGCATTTCCCTATTGTCGTGCGTGTGTTTTGTGTGTACCAGGTCCGATCCACACGTGTATTTAGCGCATGTTAATCTTCCACTGTGTGTGCATCTTGCAGTTTGGCATCTGACAACCTTGTGTTTGCCATCTGTGTATCTGGGTTCGGTCCTCGTTGGTTGCCTGTTGTGGTCCTTCTATTTACAATTGCACACGGGACATGCTGGGATATGTGCCCCACCGGTGCTACACTAGTATAAAAATCTGCTTGAGGAATCTGTTCATCGACCAAATTTTGTACGCAAACCAATGCATTTTTTTCACAAATTTTTGGTCATGAACCAAATTGTTCGTAGACCACAGCATTCGTGAACCGCAGGCACCACAGTATTTTGGGTAAAATTAAATGCATACAAATATACCCCTTATATTAAGCTATATCAAGTAACTGCTTCAAGTCTACAAGCTGGTTACATTTGTAATAAATAGTAATGTCAAATTGGAACCACGATGGAGACTTGACTCTGACTCTAATTTTGTGACTCATGAATATCTCTGCCTTGGTGTGCATATATTGTTCCTTCTTAAAATAATTTCTCTCTACGAATAAAATACATCCTCAATATTCTCAAATTAAAAGACTGACCTAAGTAAACTGCCCCAAGTAAACTGCCAAGTTAGTTCTAAATCAAGTGGCACAACCAAAGAAATACAGCAAAAGATGGAACTGCAGCTTCACAAACAATGCAACACTTAAGCAAAAAAAATGCCTCCTGAGATCAAAGGGGGAAAATATATATATTTTTATATATATATATATATATATATATATAATTGACTGGTGGAATGATTAAAAAGCACACTCCCACATCTTAAAGCCCAAACGGTCCTCATTGAGGAACAACAGGATTTAACAGAGTGGCATGTATAGTATAAGATATGAGCAAAAACAATGCCCTTCACATAGAACAAAATGAATTACTGAAAATATAGAAACACTTGTCCTGATTAGGATAAAAAATTGTTTATATCAATTTTTACCTGTTCATAAACTCAGATTACAGTATTTTTAGATAAAAAATGCTACATCCTGTGACACAATGCAGTCACTGTAATTCACTCTGGCAAGTAGTTCTAATCACATGCCACTAACCTGTAGTCCATATCCAGATTTGTGAGTGGAGGAGCTGGCAGGATTTTCCATGTCTCTGTGCAGAGACCTAAACCACAAAAATATATTGATAGATTTGCAGCAGGTACCACAATCTGACAGGCTGATAATCAACAATATTCAAATGCAGACAACATAACACTTAAAATGCATAATATTCAGAGAACGTGTAAACTCCACAGAGAGATACAATATATTGCCAAAAGTATTGGGACGACCCTCCAAATCATTGAATTCAGGTGTTCCAATCACTTTCATAGCCACAGGTGTATAAAATCAAGCACCTAGGCATGCAGACTGCTTCTATAAACATTTGACAGCATTTAAGCCCACTTTGGACAGTTTCATGCTCCCAATTTTGTGGGAACAGTTTGGGGATGGTCCCTTCCTGTTCCAACATGACTGCACACCAGTGCATAAAGCAAGGTCCATAAGGACATGGATGAGCAAGTCTGGTGTGGAGGAACTTGACTGCGGTGCATAGAACACCTTTGGGATGAATTAGAGCGGAGACTGTGAGCCAGGCCTTATCCAACATCAGTGCCTGACCTCACAAATGCTCTCCTGGAAGAATGGTAAACAATTCCCATAAATACACTCCTAAACCTTGTGGACAGCCTCCCCACTCCATATTAAAGCTTATGTATTAAGAATGGGATGTAATTGAAGTTCGTGTGTGTGTAAAGGCAAGTGTCCCAATATTTTTGGCAATATAATGTAGCAATTTAAGTTCCATCCTTGAAGGTGGAAGGCATTGCAATACACTGAGCAACCATGGGAGCCAACAAGCACTGCTACTGCTACCACTAATAATCCAAAACTCAACAATCTATTGCGTAATGGACTACAGTACACTAGCCATACTTATGCTGTTTGTGCTTTGACTTTTCCTCAGAGCCAGAGTACTCATCACTTGTGCTGTGTTTCTTGTACTTTTCTTTCCTTTTTTCTTTCTTTTCCTTCTTTCTCTTCTTTTTCTTCTCCTTCTCCAAATTCTGGCGCAGCTTTGAGAAGATAAACAAAATATATGCAATAAGTTTGACAATAAATATACCATAAATTTCAAAAGCACAATTTGTTTTTTGCCTTTTCAACTACTTTAGTCATTTTCAAATAATACACACTGCCGCAGCTCAGCTTATTTCCAATATCCATGAAACACATTACATATGCATCCATCCAATTTTCCACTTGTCACCATGACACCTCTGGGTGTACAAAATGTCTGAAAAATACGGATGTGCTTGAAAAGAGGTTAAATTCCACATATTCATGGATACATCTCTTAAAAAAACTCATGTTACATTTTTCAGATTTAATTTAATAATAATGAATTTAAGTTGAGCACAGGTGAAACTCAACCTAAAAGTGACTGTGGTTGGTTGTGTGTACCTGCATTTGTATTTTCACAATAGTTCCATGTGCCTCCCATGCAATTCAGAAAATCTAAATCAGTCTAATTGCATTTGCCGGATATGCTTTTTTGGGTTAAAATATTTTACCTTGAGCTGACTGCAAAACGCAATGTTTTTCTGAAAAAACTGTAAAGTGCCATTGACTTACCATTTTTTTGATCATCTTCATTTTAACTGGGTTGGTAAGAAGATTTCTTTTTTTCTCCTCCTCTCGTTTCCTTTAAGTATTTTAAAGAACATTTTCACATGCTAAAACAATCAGATTAGCAATAAAGCAATAATACAGAATTATCTCCCTTGTACCATTGGGCTGTTTGGCTGTATTTTGTGCAATTACATACTGTCTGCTAGTTGGTTTGAACTAACTGCCAGCTAAAATATTTTAAATTGAGCTATAAACACATAAATAAAAAGATATAATGATGCATGCTGTCACGCCCAGCTCCGTCCGATCCTCATGTGTGCCACGCCCACCTCATTACTTCGTGTTAATCCCTGATTATCATCACCTGTTTCCTGTTTCTTTTGACTTGTCCTGTGTATTTAGTCCGTGTCTGAGTTAGTCTTGGGTCATTGTAATGTTCATGGATGTCTGCGTCGCGTCTCAATTAAACCCTGTTTACCCGTATCACCGGCTCTGACCGCCTGCTTTCCTCCTCGCCTGGTCCACGCATCGTGACACATGCATGGGACCATTCGCTTGTTCACAACTGTTTAATTTGTATAATGAAAAACAACTCCATAAAACCAAGTATAAATGTAACTAACTGAATAGCACAGAAGAATCAATGACTAAGCAAATGACATACCGAATGACAAAGAGTGGGTCCTCCCTGATCTTGGCAGCTAAGTCAAGGGTGGAAGCAGGGAGAGAGGGGTTGAAGATGGAGCCTGGCAAAAGGCCAGTCTGGGCACATGGACCACTCTCTTGTTCCTCGTACTGTTGGGTAATTTGCTTGTCAATTGGTCGCCCCAGCAAATACTCCTCTCTGGACACTTGACCCCCTGGCCCCTGGTACATCCAGTCCAAGCGGTCATCTTTCTTCCTGAGAGTGAACACATGACTGTTAAACTAGGGAATACACTAAGCAAGAAATGACTATGAAACTTTTTTCAGAAATTCAGGGGCCCACTGACAAAGATCGAAGGTGAAGCCTTTCACCGAATAGAGATATAAACATTAGCACGTACCTAAGAGCGCCCGTCTCCTGTGCATATCTAGTTATCTCCTCCCGAGCTCTCTCCTCTCGCAGCTCCTTCTGCAGCTCTTCAATTTTCTTGCGCTCTGCTTCATGCCGTTGTTCAGCCTTCCACACCCGCTCAATATTCTTCAGAGTTTGTGGATGCCAGCTCTTTTTCAAGTTCTGAAAGAAAATGGATTACAGAACCTGGATTAATGCTAACTACTGTATATTGAGAGGCCATTTCAGCTTTTTCCTTCCCTTATAAAATTTGTGCTCAGAATAAGAAAAATGCACAAAAACATAAGCTGTCTGGTAAGTCAGCAACTCCGGAGAAGGCAGCACTCTAGGTCACCTAATGGCTTGATCAGCCCTGTATTTGGTAGACTAGAGAGTAGGGTTAGCCAGTGTCCCTAGAGCAATTAAGGTTAAGGGCCTTGCTTAAGGGCCTAATGGTACAATCATTCAGCCAGCCAAAAGAATTGAACTGTGATGTTCCAATTACAGGCACACTAACCTGTGAAAAGTCCATATGAAAACCAAAGTAATTTCTGTGCATTTGTACAAATGATAAAAAGTATTATTATATCCAGGGGCTCATAACTGGTACGCAAGTACACATTCACCTTTAAGAACGATACGTGCGACAAACGATTGTTTGTAAAAACGCAAATACGTACTTATTGTATGTGCGTTTGCGCTGCTACAAGAAAATACCTTACATTTTAACCTGTATACCGTAAATGAAGTAGTGTTAGCATATACAGATTAAAACACATTATATTTTGTTTTCATAGCAGTATGCCGACCAGCAAGCAATTACATTTTCGGTCATTTTGCCCAACATTACCACCAAAGAGTTATCCAGTTGATTAGTGCTGGTCGAAATTAAATATCTGGCAGACTTTCGAAAACTACCGCTCATCAATTTAATTCTAGCATATACGTCTATTTAAAAGCGTATATTAAAAAGTATATAACGTTGTGCAAACAGGACATTTTGTTGTCGTGTTCCAATATAGGCTGTTCAAGTCACGGGCGAAATATCCGATATTTTCGAGAATATAGGCATTTTTAAAGAAGAAACAAACCTTTATAGGACAGGTATTATTGCCAGCATATTTCTGAGAATTACGATCAAGCTGAAGCAATCTTGCGTTAAGTAACCTTCAGCAATTTTGTAAAAAGACCACCCAACTCGGACTCCCTGAAGATAAATACGGTTTATATTTAACAAAACATCATATTTTGATGAGGAAAATATAATTAGACACTTACTAAGTCTCCACCTCCCATGGTAAAACAAACCCTCGCTGAATTAATCCAGAAAATAAAAAGATTTTTGTAGCACTTCCGTTTTCCCTGCTGCTGTGCTGCCCGATGTGCGGACGCATGCGCACACTGGTTTTCAGTGTACGTCACTATTTGATCTGTATACCGACTGCCTGGCTGTGGTTGTCCGATCTGCGTACGCATGCGCGACACCAGATACGCAGCATGTAGGTAGAGTAATCGGTGATCTCTCATCTAGGGATATGAGCGGACTGCACCGTGTATCCCCAAGTTATACGATCAAAGGTATGTTAATTTATATCTGCTTGTTTCATACGGTGCGAAATCGAGTTAGGTACCGGTATATGTGTTATTATTGAATCTATATAGTTTTCTTGCATAGAAGTACTGGTGTTTGTGCAGCTGTGTCAAATTCGACATCGATCCATCCTACATTTAGCTTATTTTAATTTTTAATATTGTTGTAAATGTCTTTTGCCATCTTGATGACTTTGGAGTCAACTGTGTTGACTAATGAATTGCCATGCAATTCTTTAGAATTCTTTATTACGTGCCTAAAATTACGGTGGGTTTCATGTTGATTATTAACTTTTATTATTTTTATTTATTTTAGCCCTGCATAAGTCTCTGCATCTCAGTACA
>JAODLC010000045.1:16938613-16965089 GCA_026781145.1 Hippopotamyrus pictus
GGTGGGCCAAGGCGTAATTTTACCAGGGGGCCCAGAATTTCCAAGTACATCCCTGGCCCAATCCCCTCCACACAAAGACACAGATAACAGGATAAAACACCTTTTTAAGAGCAATACTGCTGGATCAGACAAAGCAGCAGATAGAAGCCAAAACCTTCATACCTGCTGGAGGAAGTCCATGAAGAAGCAGTGAGCCTTCATCTTATCCTCCAGCTGCTGAAGCACTATCAGGGATGTGAGCGTCAATCCTGCACTCTCTGCACGCACAGGGTTAATAACATTAGTACAGAGACAGGGAACGTGAGACACCTCACTGGAATTTAAGCGGGGGGGTGAAAGTGTCTAATCATCAATTTACAAACTTTTTAAAAAGTACCCAACTTCAGTAAGCTGTGTTAAAAAACACACTGTGAAGTTCTACATAGTTTAAATTTATTTTGTGTGTGTTCCACAAGGTTTTGTTTTTCTAATACAGTTAAATGAACCTTAACACTACAGAAAATGGGAGCTTGATCATCAGCAGGCGGTGGTGTGCGCCCCCCTGAGGACTGGCTGGGTACTGCACTGAAATGGCTGACTTCCCTCACCATCAGGGACGGACTCGGCCCAGCGGGGGTCAGAGGCTGGGTAGTCATCCACGAGGTCGAGGTCGATCTGCATGACGACCCCATCCAGTTCGGCTCCGCCCTCCCCATCGGCGTCAGCGGGGAAAAGCTCATCAGTCATGGTCTGGGAGCTCAGCAGGTCTTTCCTGGGGAAAGAAACACAGCGTATCAGGATGGGGGGGGGGCTGGGTACAGGGGTCACAGCTGGTGACAGGCAGAGGGTGTGATGCTTCACGAAAACCACAGCAGAGAGGAAGGCAGTAGGCATGTTACAATTCATGATACTGGACTCATGATTCGATTTTCCCACAGTATTTCTCAGAATAAAATTAAATGAATCATTAATCATTAAAGCATCTTTAATGAACAGCTATACTGGTCCACCAGTTATACCAGCAGCTAACCAGCACCATACTGGTCTGTGCAGGTTTTCAGCAGCGTGTGTGACCACACCGACTTTATCAGCTCCATACAGACAGTAATTCACTCATGATGCAAAATTGTCATCTGTAGACCATGGAGTCCAGGAAAAACCTTTCCAAAATACCCTTACTAAGTGCACGTCCAAGGTACGCAATATATTTTGAGGTTTCTACAAAAGGGGAATCCCATGCAGTTTGTAAAACCTGCCTTATAGTGCTAAAATACAGTGGAAGAACCAAACGTTATACTAAAACTAAGGAACTTTAATAATGATACAAGTAGTGTGCTAAGTAGTGTGCTAAGTAGTGTGCTAAGTAGTGTGCTAATGCAATTGTAAACTTGACAAGTTAAGTGACATTTCTGAACTAAAAGTTGAGGGAAAAAAAAGTATTCTGTGTTATTCAGTATTCTGTTATTTCAACAATTGGTATTTCTGAAAATTTCCAAGTAATAAATCAATCGATTACTGCATACAAGTTTGTACTTTTTTATGTCTCACAAAGCAGTTTGTGTACTGATGTATTATATCACGATACGATTAGTCTTGCCCAAGGCCTTGCGATACACAGCCCTGAAATATTACTTTTATTAAAAAGTTAATAACAAATAACCCTTTTCATGATAGTGATTCTGGCCATTCTGTGGTGTCACTCCCACAGGTTGCATTAGCTGTTAATTATTGCACCTTCTGCTGTCTAAGCAGCCCAATTACAGGTAGGAAAAGCTGAGCAAATACGCAGCCTAATAGCAACTGGGGCTACTTCACAGAACATTTTTTACTTCGACAACTTGAATCCTCATGGATTGTTCTGTGATTTATCATCACTCTTATGTGCCTGGAACACACGACTGTCACTCGAGTGAGAAAGAGACCCTGCATCAGGCACTGGGCGTCACACCCGTCACCGATTAAACGGCACCAGCCCCATTTCATGCATTTTGCAGCGCATTAGTAAATTAGAAATGCATGATATATTCGATAAAATATCAGTATCGGGTGATGTTCTTTGAAAATCAATCTCAGCCAATTATGCCAACCGATATTTTAAATGATCAGATTTATCAATATTAAAAGTTAGTAACACCAGAGCTAAAGACATAACTACTAAAGAAATGGAGATGACTGCAATAGACAATCAAGTGATTATGTCGACTCATTCACCACGAGGACCTCGCTACAGCCTCATGCACGCATCTACTCACGCACGCATCTACTCACGCACGCATCTACTCACGCACGCATCTACTCACGCACGCATCTACTCTGTGCACATCCTACCGGCAAAACTGAAGGAAAGCCGCCTTTAGCAGTTTGGTTTTGTCCTCCTGAGCAATCGTCTCCGTCCTCAAGGAACCTTCAGCAGCCCCTCCCTTAAATTGGGGGGAAAGCAAGAGGAGTGTTTGTGAAGGACTGGGATATGAAGCTTAAATGAATGGCTGTCAATAGCAGAATCTGTCAGTCTTCACATGATTTAAAGCAGGGCAGGGCATCTGACACATTATCTGCAGGAATTTACTGGCCATCAGGTCATTCTTGGCCTTACAGGGCTGACAGGAAGGGTCAGGAACCCACCTCCGGTGCAAACCCAGCCACGGAGGAGGACAACGAATCCTCCATCGTCTCAGGGAGCACAGACGCGCCTTCCTGGGCCACCACGGCCACCAGGCCACTGTTCTGGGAGAAGAAGACGGGCAGGCTGGCACAGCAGCCCCCCCCCAGAATGCGATCTCCTGCAGGGGCACGGGGAGTCGGAAACAAACACGGCCGACCACTTGAATCTATGGCAAAAGCCTCATCCACAATTATTGTAACAACCATGACATTTGTCATTTTTTGATTGCAATCACAGATTTTAATAAAACTGAGCTTTCCCCTGTGGGGACCAGAAAATGGTCCCCACAATGTCAAAATAACAGGCCCTTTTTACTGTGGAGACATCTGGTTCACTAAATGTAATATAGTCATAACCCACACAGACACACAGAGAGAGGGAGATGGGGACTCAGAGAGAGAGAGAGAGAGAGAGAGAGGGACGGACGGGGACTCAGAGAGAGAGAGAGAGAGAGAGAGTGAGAGGGACGGGGACTCAGAGAGAGGGACGGGGACTCAGAGAGAGGGACGGGGACTCAGAGAGAGGGACGGGGACTCAGAGAGCTGAGCCTCCCTCACCGGCTGAGCTGAAGGGGATCCTCTCCTCAGGCAGGCTGCCCCGCCCAGTGCCAGAGGAGCAGGCGTAGATCAGGTCGTCCCTGTAGAGATACGCAGCCATGGTGGGGGAGGGCGGGAGCAGGAAGCGCATGGCCTGCAGCTCCTCTTCACCCTGCGGGGGGGACGGGGGGGTTTAAGGCAGGCGGGCACTTGGTTTTTAGTCACGACATACTTCAGAGAGCCTCACATCCATCACACCGTGGAAAGGGTGGGCACAGCGACAGCACCCTCTCGAAAGGGGCGGGGGGTGTACCTGGATCGGCGCTAACCTGAAAGGGGGGGTTGTATTTGGTGACCTCCACAGACAGCGGTTCTGTCATGATGGCGTCACTGTCCGGCAGGGTGAGCAGGCAGTAATAGACCAGGCAGGGGATGTCAGACGGGTGCCATGCGGCTGCCAGGATCACCAGGCCATCCCTGCACACATGGGTACATTCACGGGGGGGGGGTCAGCCATTACATATAGGGTTTAATGATCATCATCACACGGGGAGGCTCCAGACCTCCATGGAGAAGCGAGAGGAAGACGGAAGGCTGCTCTCCGTACTCACAGGCCGAGCTGCATGTCCAGGTACGTCACCCTCACGCCCTCCTTAATTTCTTCATAGTTGCTTTCCGAGCCCTGAAAAAAAAAGTTACTATTGGCAAGACCAAAAAACCAGTTCATTCACGTAAACAAATTCTGCTCTGACGTTTACTTCGTCAGTCAGGACGAGAAACTTTAAGATGACAGCCGAACGTGGGCTGAGAAGCTGAGGGAACGAACCCAGACGGCGTCTCTGACGCTCTCCGTCACGTTCTTGTTGATGTCCCAGCTGAGCACTTGGTGTTCGGAGCTTTCCTCCACCTCCCACTTGCTGAGGGAGCAGCTACTCAAAGTGTAGAGCTGGCCAGTGGCCCGCACCCAGAGAAGGCTGTGTAACTGCGGAGGAAGCGGACGTGGAGTCGGGTAACGCGACAGCTTGGACAATACTGCAGGGAAAGGTCACATTCTGCCTTCAATTAGCCAGAGCATTTTCAGAAGCATGACCCCCAAAAAGGAGTTAAATTAAATTAAATGAGCAAATTCAAAATTCGGAGTTTCGATCCATTTTCTGTCCTAGGAAGCACAGGGAATGAGGGCGGCTGGGAGCAGCCGGGAAGACAATCACAGCAGGAGGAAACGTCAGAGCATGAAGGAAATGAGTCAAGGTCAGGTGACAGTACCATACCAATCCAACCAATCCAACCAATCAAATCAATCAAACGGATCATCCAATCAAAAGCCCTGTAGGCCTGTCATCATACACAACTCTTTTGAGTGTTTGGTCTGGCAGAACTAAGTGTGTTTTCTGCCTGGTCTTATACTGTAATTTCGGTGCAATTTTTAAACAGCACATCATCTGCACTGTATTCCAGTGCCTTTTTAGCTAATGCAGTAAATATTCAGGTCTACCTTTCAATCATGCTCTCGAGATTATACTTTTCTGTGCAAATTTTAAACAAACACATTTTCTCATTTCTCTCAATCACAGCTTTATCCTGATTGGGATTTCTGTCATATTCACTTAACTACAGATTTCACAAAATACAGACTTAACACTTAACTACAGACACAAAACAATTTTAAAACTTCAGTTTTGTGTAAAATCTGTACTTCAAGAAAAATGTGCAGAGGTAAAGATGGACCGGGCACCATCTACAGCGTAGAGACTTACAATGGAATCAGCAGGAGGTGCTAGAATACCAAAGAGGGAGGACACCCGCCTGCCAATGCCAGACAGAACACCGTGTCCTTCCTGCAGCGCCCTCTGCTGGAGCCTCCCGGAGGCATCCACCGTCAGCCGCAGCAGCTGGCTTTTGTAGGACGACAAGACGAAGCTGTTCCCCTAGGACAACAGAGAACCTTCCGGAAATATTCGAGAAAGGACAGCAAGCAGCGTCTGAAGAACACATCCTGCAACTATCACAACTGACACAAGTGACACTTTCTGTGTCACATCTGACACTGAACTACACATCCATCAGATCATGACACCTCTTCAGAGATACAACAAAAATAAAGTTCAAAGGAGTTCCTTGATCTTTCCATTTTTACTTTTTTGATCGAAACTGACGTGTTCCAGGCGGCCACCTTTCAAGTAATATGATTAGCGCTTTTGTGAAATGAGCATAACATTTGGTATAGATTTCCAGAAAACGCCAGTAAGCAAAGAGAGAATAATGACACGTCAACATAAAACACAGGCATCAAGGGGGAATTCCACAAAGCAGGATTTCTTGCTCAGTCGATACCTTGTTGGATTTAAGGTAGTCTGGGCTAAATGGACATTATCTTTGTTCGCCTACAATTAGGTCACAATACCTTAAATCCAACAAATTACCTGGCTAACCAAGAAGCATAGTATAATTCCCCCCAGGTCAGGTTAGGGAGCATGTACTTGTAGACATGCAAACTCACTTAAATACCTGCATGACAGACAGTCTAACACCTGGATCGCATTATTTCACCTCAAAATGAATGATCGGCAGAGGTGGCAATTTCAGGTCCAGAAAGTAAAAATCCAGACCATGATTTACTTTCAACCAACCAGTAGAGCATAAAGAGTCACAGTCACAGAGTACTCAACTGGTTGGTTGAAAGTAAATCATGGTCTGGATTTTTAGTTTCTGGACCTGAAATTGCCACCTCTGATGATCGGTCCCAAAAAAATACTTGCAAGCTTTTATCACAAACTTTAAAAAGGTTTAAAGATAAAGTAGATGATAAGCAGTCCATTTATCATTAAATGTAATCCATGTGGGTTGGGAGAGGGGCATATTGCCCATTGATTCCACTAATTAATTTGCTGTTGGGTTTCAGGGTCCTTCAGCTCTCATTTCACATGCATTTTCCAGACCTGGGCCATTTACATTTACCAGGATGCCCAAGGCACACAGCGCCCTGAAATGCAGACCTTGACGTTACCTTGACAGCTGTAAGGAAGTTGCAGAAGTTGCCACCCACATCTGCCACAGACTCAACGTAGGTCCCCTCGTGGGCCAGGTGGGGCCAGAAGCGCACAGTTCCCTCAGGAGACACGGCCATCACCGAAATCAGCTGCAGAAAGGCAAGCAGACAGCCATTTATTTTCACCCCACTGGGATGAACGATACAACAAGGCAACAAGTGAAAATGACAGCAGACGCCTGGAAGGATCCGCTTTTCGGGACGCAGCCGGGAACCCCACCTGAACAGGGGCCGTTTCCAGTGGCATCGCAGACGACACGGCGACAAGGTCTGCAGAGTACGCCAACTCACTAGGCGACAACTGGAGCTCTTTACATACAGACAGCTGGAGAAAGAGGTTAGAAATGTCACTGAAGGGGAAGTGCATGACACCAGAAGATAGATCACAATTAAACTTAGAGGTGCACCGATCCATACCTATTAGACAGATCGGGTATCAGCCATATGTCACCGATTCACGTCGGATACTTACTTATTTAGTTTTCGGGTAGTCTGTAAAAAGATTGCTCCTATTTTGTGTTAAACTGATTTGTACAATCAATCGCACAACAGCTCCCATTTCAGATGTGTAATTGTATTAAGTGCAGACATACCACTGGTCAAGTTCACAAGCCACGTTACACCAGGGGCCTGTACTACGAAGCGGGGTTACTGGCTTATCGGGGTAGCTTGTCGGATTTAAGGTAGTCTGGGCAAAATGTAAGTGAACGAATATGAAGTGCATTTAAACTGTGGTACCTTAATGGAGAAAAAGCCGGCCAACGAACTATAGCAGGGTCATGCAGCTGACATGGCAAAAAAAAAGTTACAGCTCACATGAAAACACTCTGAATTATCATTTTTCCCACCCACGGTGTAGAAAAGGTACCAGACCTAAAAGGGATGTTTTTTAATAAACGAAAAGCTTTTCTTAGCTACGGAAGGAATGTGTAATTCACACGCCAAATTTCTTCAAAGTCAAGAATGGCGATATGAAAGCCATTTGTTGAAATAAAATGGAATGGCACCTTGTATTCCTCGTCTGTAATTACATATATAAAAATCAGTAACTGCAATCTCGCCGTGTGTGCAGATGTTACACGCACTATTAAACCCCAAAAACACTTTACCTTGGCCACCGCAGTCTGACCAATCTTCCAAACGATGAGCCGCTCCCCGCACACCATCCAAGCCCAGCCGCCCTCCTCCACCTTCACGGAGATCTGGGCGTCAGCTGGTGAAACAGCATCTACACATGAATACCCTCCTTACTCTGATATAGATACCAAGATTGGTTATGCACAGGTGACTTGTATAAAACACACTGTTCAGTATTACATATATAACTGTATATAAAACCGACAAGGTTTACATCTCAGAAATTCTGCAAGATTTAGGGGGTGAATTTTTTCACAGATCATTAATATCACATAGTTAGGTTTTATCTTGCCACTTCTAAATAAAACTAAAGGCTGTAAGCAGTAACAAAAAAATCATTGCATTTCAATTTTAACTGAATTGCATAGGTACTGAATGTCAACAAATAACCGTAAATCGAGTTACCCCATACTCAGGAAAAAGTACAAGACAAAACGGGTACAATAAAGTCGCCAAATAGAGAATGTCATGTTAAAATCACTTTGTGCGCGCCCTTAACTGTAAGGCACTACTGTGATGCGCTGATCCATTACAATAACCACATACCTTCGGCCACAGTTAAAGCCTCCATCACTTTGACAGGCAGCGAGGAGCCAAACGTTTGCACATCAAAATTCAACGACTCGGTGGCCGTCTGACTCTGCACCCTTATGGGAGTTCCTCTGGAAAGGGAGAAGAAACGAAAGAGGCTGACAAACGGCCTACCCGTCGTTCGATCGGACAGCGTACAGCCTAATAAACACACATGGGAGACTTCAGGTAGTCCGCTACCTGGCCGACAATGAACTCCTCCGAGCTGGAGAGAAGAGAAGTCCAGTCGGGGTAGCGGCAAGACTCTTCCTCCCGGTTGTCCGAGTGGCTGGCCTGCGGACTGAAGCAGGAGTGGATCGCGGAGAATACATGGTGCAGCTTTTCCAACCAAGATACCAATACTTTTTTTTTTAGGGTTACATTGAATTAATACCTATTTTGAACTGCCAACCAAGTGAAAGTAACCTCTCGATTCAAAGCGCGCTGCGGAGGCGCGCACGTTTGTCGCGCCTGTGACATCACTTCCGCCAAAGAAGCCGCCAGTTAGTCAAACCCGTCGCTCACTTCGAAGCAGACGTAGCGGGATACCGGCAGGTCGCAGGATCGTTCCGAAGCTTAAAGACGAGTACGCATGACTGAGCGGCATTCCCGCAAGGCATTGTATAGAAACGTCTTCGGGTCTTCATGATTTGTTGGTCTTATTTAAATTATAAGCTGAGACCCTGGTGTACAAAAGCTATAGTTTTATTTATCTTGTATGCTGTAACAGTTAAAACTCATTTTATCATATCATGTCATGAAATCTCATTCGTTTCCTCACTTAGCAGTCATTATGAGCACTGATGACTGACCATAACAATCCTAAGCAAACGAGTATTTTTTTCCCATACCATCCATTATTTACCCAGTATAGGACACAGGAAAAAGACAAATTCCACACCCAGTGCAGGATTCAAAGCTTGAAGCCTAGATGTGCAGCCTGCAATGCTACCTATTCAGCCATCACACCACCCTCATGTAGCAGTGCTTTCGTAAAAGGGTTATTTGTTGTAGCTACAAACAAGATGTAAATTTTGGTACACAAATGACAAAAACAGCACAACACAGACTGACATATTTGAACATCTTTTTTAATAACGTACTTTCAGCTTAACAAAAAGTTTTAGGAAATTCAAATTAAGCTACATACCTCCTGGGGGGGGGGTATTACAAGGTGATATGCTGGCTTTGTGCAAAGTTCATGGAAGCAACACGTCCAACATTCATTCACTCATGCAGCAGAGGCCTCTGCCAGAGTGACACATGGGTGAGGGAAGGAGCTCCAGGTCGACAGCAGCAGCCCTGCAGCAGCTGAGGTTAAAGCCCGACAGTGACATCATTAGTCTGCTGGCCACAGACCTAAAGCCATCCATACAGGGGCTAACAGCCCTAACCTAATGAGCTACACACTACTGCCCCCCACAGTCAGAGACGACGACTCATAAATCCAGTTACCCACAAGCTTCTTTTGAATAGACCATGATGGGGAATGCCAGTGACTCAGAGGCCAAAATAAACCAATAAGCTTTGATGTACACTTGGGATTTTATTTCACAATGCAGCAACAGATGACCGACAAATCAGATGACAGTTCAACTTGAATATTCCAAATGACTAAATTAATATTTAGCTGTATGAAATAAATACAAATGGGACTTTGAATTAGAAATATTTTCCCACCTCTGAAATACTAATACGGCCACTGAATATCGTACTTAAATGACAGGTAACGTGTCTTGGGTCAGTGAGTGCATCCCAGTGAACTTCTCATGGTAAATATGAAATATTACACTGCTGTCCAAAATAATCCAACAGAAAAACAATAGCAGTGCCAGACAGCGTTTTTGCTCCAGTTTTTGCTAAAACGTGGAAAATCATAACAGGGATTCCATGTAAATATATCCTCAGAAGATTAACACGAATATTTTTCATCTCAATATCCAAGTCAAGTGACACTCAAAGAGATATGAATGGAATATTAGTATTTAAAGATCCTATTCTATATTTTACCAAAAAAACTAGAGCAAAATATGAGCAGCGCAATGCCCTGTACATTCAGAATCACGTTTTTGGTAAATGTAGGATGTGGGAATTTAAATGCGTCACAATTGTCTTGCCAGCACACATTTAAACGACTTTATTATTGCCCAAAAATCATTATCCTCTCACTCAAACATTCTGGGCACATATAACGAAGCAGCTACCAAGGATAGACAGGCTTCAATAAAAGGAAGTGACCCTGACAAAACTAAATATTACTGTCCGCTGGCAATTTTTGCTGCAGTAACTGACATTATTTCCTCGCCTTGACCCAATAGAACATTACAACATTTTACTCTAGTATTCTTCCGGCAAAACGAGCGCCAAGAACGAAAATGAAACCAAGACCCAAGAAAGCATAGTGGTTTCCCACTTGAACAAAAATACTTTGGCACAAAAATAACTTTATATATATATATATATATATATATATATATATATATATATAGTGCTTTGCTCTGCCCTTCATGGAGATCCGAGTGCTGGTAGCCTTGCTGTCAGTGTACAGCTCTCTGTAAACAGTCCAGGGCTTGAGGGGCTCCGTTAACGCGGCTCGTATTTGGACCGGAACACAGTGCAGCTGCCCAGGGAGCCCAATCCCCCTATCTCACCGTCTGTGCTGCGTTTAAGTCTCGCCTCTAGATGGCGCCCCCTGCAGTCAGACTAGAGCTCATGCTTCTCCATCGCCGTCCCCGTCACCAGCAGCAGGTTGCAGGCCATGAACTGGACGCTGAGCATGTTACTAGTGTTGCCGGCGTAGAGCCCCACCAGCTCGCTGGAGGAGCCGTCGCCGGCGCCGCTGCCGTGGGCGTTGCGAAGGTCCCACACCCTCACCGAGTTGTCCATGGAGGCCGAGGCCACCAGGCTGCTGTCGGGGCTGAACGACAGGCTGCTGATGGTGTCCGTGTGGCCGCGCAGGTCCTTGAAGAGCGTCCCCGACGCCAGGTCCCACAGCTTGAGGCGCTGGTCCTCGCCAGCCGACGCCAGGTACTTGCCGTTGGGGGAGAAGGCCAGGGTGAGTACGGGGCCGCGGTGTCCCGTGAAGAGACGCACCGAGCTGCCCTGCTGGGTGCTCCACAGCCGCACCGTCTTGTCCGTGGAACCCGTGGCCACGTAGTTGGAGTTGGGGTGGAATTTCACGCAGTCGACGTCCGCCAGGTGCCCGGCGTACAGACGCAGGGGGTACGTGCGGCTGAAGGTCCAGAGGCGCGCCGTGCGATCCTGCGAGCCGCTGGCGAAATACAGGCTGCAGGGGCTGATGTCCACGTCCCACACTGGGTAGGCGTGGCCCTGGTACAGCACAGTGTTGGTGAAGTTGCTCAGGTTCCAGTAGCGGACGGTGGAGTCCTCAGAGCAGGAGAGCAGGCCCGAGCTGTCCGTCAGGAAGGCGGTGCGGTAAACGGGGCCCGAGTGACCCCGTAGGACCTTCATCTCGCTGCCGACACGGTCCTCGTCCTCGGCCTAGGAGACAGAGCAGCAAGAGGCTATGAAACACAGAGGGTCTCCAGCGAAAATAATGTGTTTTCTGCCGTTGCTGTGAGAAAAAGGTATATGTCCCAAACGGCAGAATGACAAGAGCCATGAAGTCACCACTCTACACAGGCAGGTTTGAATCTCTGACTGAAATGCTGACACTGAAATGCTGACACTGAAATGCTGACACGCCCCTTACTGATGTCAGCTGACAGCTGCTTTCCTGCTTTCCATAAATTCGGGTGAGAAGAGAAAGACATGAGGCATACAAATACACATCAACATTCTATTCAGGACAAGATATGTAAAGCTTCTCACGCCAGTTCGAGCCCCAGCCTCGGCAAAATCCATCACATCTGTGGTGAGCGAGGCCCTTAACCTGCAGGGGCCCTTGAGCGAGGCCCTTAACCTGCAGGGGCCCTTGAGCGAGGCCCTTAACCTGCAGGGGCCCTTGAGCAAGGCCCTTAACCTGCAGGGGCCTGGCACATTGGCTGAGCTTGTGCTGCCAAAAGTATACGCTCCTGTGTCTCAGTGCAGTTTAAATTTGAATTCAAAGTTGCCACCACCGTTAGTTTATATAGGGTTAAGTGACTAAAACAGTGTCATATTAATTGTAGTACAACGTTCGATTGGGAGTTTCATTCCCAAATATTAAATTTAGCTGTAAATGTTAGTTTTGATGAACAGTCAAAGCACTGTCTTAGGAAATACAGCACTGTGCAAAGGTCTTGGGCCATCAAAGAAAATGATGTTCAAATAAACTGCATCTTTGTGTCTAACTTTAATATTTAAGTCCATCAAACAGTGCCAGGTCAGACATTTCAAAACCTCTCCTAAAGTCACCACAGTATTTGCAGCCACCATTTTTTGATTTGACCACTAACATTTTTTTTTGACTGCCAAAGATTTTCACAGTACTGTATATAGTTATTTATGACATTTATGCATTTAATATGAACATAGTGAACTCCTGTCAGTTATTTTGTATCTAATAGCAAAACTGTTGCAAAGACAGATGCAAATGTGAGTAAAAATATGTAATTAATCCTAAAGCACATTGTTATCAAGGACGGCTGATATTTGGTCTCCTGTTTTCGCTTACAGTCAGACAGCAGCAATGTCAAACGTGTCCCCTGGAACAGCAGTGAGGCAGTCAGAGAAAAGGTCCAGCAGCAAGCTGTACTGTGTGTTTTCTGGTGTTACAAAAAGCTTCTCCTGTATCATTTTTTAAAAATTAGGCATAAGTTTGCAGTTTGCAGTCCATTTCAGTTGTGGTCATTTTTCATGTTCTGAAACTGTTTAAGGAAAGTCTTAAAGGAATATATATATATTTCATTATATTATATTGAAGCATTGAAGTAAAGAAATAATGACAATTTATATTAAAGATCAATAATATTTTGCCATATCACGCAATCCTAAATTAATATCAGATGCAGCTTCAACCGAAGGCAGAATTTGAGTACATGTGACGTTTTAAGGTTTCTTGGCCACACAGGTCTGTGTTGGCTGTCTGATGTCAATTATTTGGCATTTTAATTTCACACCACAATTTAGGGACTGTTGTCACTGCTGTTTTGTTCAGCTTATTTAATATGCAATAATTGGCTGATTTGTAATGCAAGTACGCTTTCACGTTTTAAAGCGATACGTGCAGCAATTGACAGTTGTACCAACACAAATGTGTACATGTTTTAAGTGCATTTGTGCTGCTGACAAAATTAGTGCATTTTAACCTTTATACCACAAATGAAGTACAAATATAAAGGTGAAAATGCACTCTCATTTCTTGTCAGCACATAAAATACGTGCACATTTGTGCTGATACAGTACATTCGATTGCCGCACATATCCCTTTTAAAGGTGAATGCATACTTGCGTACTAGTTATGCGCATCTACGATTGTAAGTGATAAACTGAGAATAAGCTACCACCTTCTGGCTGCCTTTCCTGTCCTGTGAGTAGCCAAAATAAAGATGCGTTATATATTATTGTCTAAGTGTCACTTTCCTCAGGAAGCAGGAGGCTAACGTTGCAGACTTTGCCTTCCATGGTTCGTTACACAACAGGCTTAAGCTACTGTACAACGACACGCATGGCCTGTAGCATAACGGTATAATATTCTTATTTCCTTGAACGACAAACCTGTCGCAAAAATTCAAATGCCTTTTTAAAAGTTTCCCAGCCTTACTGCAGATGGAAAGCAGGGCACAGAGTGGGGGACTGACCTCGTCGTCCAGCACGTCGCAGGCCAGGTGCACGCGTGACACGTCCACTAGGTGGGGCTCTGCCTTGAGCTTGCGCGCCCGCAGGCTCCACAGCTTAACGCAGGAGTTGTCGAAGCCGGCGGCCAGGAGCTTGCTGTCGGCCGAGATCTCGGCGGTATTGAGCAGGTGCTCGGTGTGGTGGAAGGCGTAGAAGCAGACGGTGGTGAGCGACGCCGGGCCGTCCTTCACGCGCTTGATGCAGTCCTGCAGCGACTCCACCGCGGCCTCGTTGTGGAGGATGCTGGACGTCACGTTGGCGGGATCCAGGCCCTCCCCGGCGTCCCCCCCCCGTGAGGAAGACCCAGCGCCCGGAGCCGATCCATATAGTTGGTAGCCCATCCGCTGGACTGCAGTGACCTCAACCTGCATGTGGGCACTCAGCACCCAGCAGAGGGCGCCATTGTCCCCACTCTGCAGGTAGCGCAGCAGGTAGCTGTAGGCCGGCTCGGTCAGGTGCACCACATATTTGTGGTCAAGGAAAGCGGAGAGCTTGGGGTTGGAGAAGACGTCCTGCGAGGTGAGGACATGCCGCAACAGCTCAACGATATCCCTCTGCTCGACATCCTGCAGGAAGAGCCCCTGGAAGCGACTGTAGAAGCTGTCGACGGCACTCTTCAGGCCGCAGTGCACCATGTCCAGATACAGGTAGACGAAGAGCGGATAGAGCAGGCCGCTCACCTCCTGACCCCAGGACACGTCAGCATCTGAAATATCAGCAGAACCTTCAGATGAACGGACGCAACAAACGCTTCAACTCCTGAACCCATCATGACAGGTGGACCAATCAATCAGCCAGAAGAAAAAGGGCAACCCTTAAGTATTTTATGGCAATCAGCATCGGCCGATTAATCAGACTAGTGACGGTTGCGTGACTGACGCTCAACCACACGGAGCACTCGCTTCTCAGTGCTGTAGTGTCGGCTACCAGCACCTACAGTAGGGAACCTGCACGGCTGCGTGACTGACGCTCAACCACACGGAACACTCGTTAGACTGATGTTTTTTCCATGACTTTTAAAATGCTGCAGGCCCTTATTTAAAGCGAGTAATATTTAAAATGTCATTTTTGAAGATTATTAATGCAAAAGTAAAGTTTAGTGTTATTCATGGGCTTATATCAGCCATCAACCCATATCAGTCGACCTATAGTCTCTTCTCTCTTAAAGATAAAGCCAAACTGGCAGCTTAAGGAAATAATGTCTGTGACAAAATCTCACTTAACACTGATCTGACGCCCACACTGTCACAGCTCCCATGCAAACCTGACCCTTTCAGCCCCATTGTGGAGATACTGAATGCTGCACAACGCAAGACGTGTGATCACACCTGCAAAGAGGCACAAAAGCCCCATTAAAAGGCACGATGCCTTTTCATAGGCCGAGGAGGGGAGGGTGGAGGGGGGAGAGGAGTTATCAGGACTTACCGGAGAGGAAGGCACGCAGCCGGGCAAACTGCTTCTCATACTGCTGTGGGTCTGCCTGGCAAGGGGCAGCAGACACCACACTGGCACAGCCAGACTCCGCCTGGACTGCAGGTATCAAGGGCACAAAGCAGAACGGATCAGAATGTCTTTAATGACACCTTGTGTCCGCTGGTGGAGTGTGCTCACCTGTGTGTGTGCACATCGAGGCGGAAATCTCTCTCACACACATACATACGATATATCACTTTTCAAAGACCAAGTTCATGCACTTTATGAATATAAAAACTGAGAATTCCATATTCCTTTTTAAAAATCAAAGTAAAGATTGTATAAAATGACAGAAAAACACTCCATAACAACTGCATGACATGCAGATTAGAGCATAAATCTGATAATATAACAATAATAGTAATAATTGGGCCTGTAACAGTACACAGATTTGTTGTGTACCATTCCGTGAATCATTTTCGGTTCTCTACACACAATTAAATTAATGAATACATTTGTAGACACAAACGGAACCTAAATTCACAAACAGATATTTAACATGGAACCATTATGGTATTTGCAGCTGTCAGTTGGTTACAACTAATGCTGGTAACCATCAGACATAATCATCAGTCTGGGAACATTTTGATTTCCCAATAAACCACACCAACACTGGAGAGAGAGTAGTCAATAAGACCAAGAATGTCTGTTGGCTCCATTATATGAAACTCGTACTTATTTTTGGAAACACATCCAATATGCAACTCATTTGAGACGGCATCATGCAAGTTAGTCTCCCCATGGCATTTAAGGCGCTTTTGGCAGGAACTTCAGAGCAGGCAAAAAAAAATAAACAAATGAAGATGGTTGTACGGGTATTTATCGCTACAGAGAAACAACCACACGTCTTAGGAGAGGACATAGAATTGAGACAAGATTTTGTTCATTATGATTGTTATAATATTATGTTTCTTTAGTTTAGACATTTAATTTTACAATTAGCAAATAAGGTAGTCTTAGTTTTTGTTAGACACCTTTGGCCTGTACTATGAAGCGGGCTTACTGGCTTTTCGGGGTAACTTGTCGGATTTAAGGTACAACAGTTTAATGGACTTCATATTCGTTCACTCACATTTTGCCCAGACTACCTTAAATCTGACAAGTTACCCCGATAAATCAGTAACCCCGCTTCGTAGTACAGGTCCCTTAACTGACATTACTTTTGGTTTACAACTGTGTTTGGCTGCAGTTTCAAATCATTTAAAAAAAAAAAATCAGTTTGTTTCTTCCATGCTGTACCAAGATCCCAAAACCAAGGTTTGTAGTGAATATCTGAGCTGTGTTCTATGACAGTTTATACATTAGATATCTAAAGAAATACAGAAAAGCACAGAATGAAGGGCTTACATGAGAAAGAGAAAGAGCAGAGAAGACTTGTTGAGCTCATACCTATGAGATTTGCTGCCATTTCCTCAGCCGACTGAGAGAGTTTGGCTCCTTTGGAGGAACTCTCAGTGTCCACATACTGCCGTCGCTTCAGGTACTGAGCCACTGTGTACTGGATCTGCTCAGTCCGAACCCGCTTCATTACCTGCGAGGCACAAATCAGCATCGTCAGACCCAACCGCCATTCGCACAGTGCTCACGTTCAAAGTCAACAGATCAAATGGGACAACTGTAATGTAGTGTTATAAAATGATAAATAGTACATGTATGTCACCTGGAACCTGAAATGAGTAGCTTTCATTATAAGCTACAAAATATCCTCAAACTGTAGAACCCACACAAAACACACATTTCAAGGACACTATAAGCAGGCTCTCGTTTGGCAAAACCAGTGTGCTGTCCAGGAAGACAGAGAACGCTGTGGACTTTTTGCATAGACTGCTCACATTGCACCTATTTGAGAGACAGGTTCTCAAATACAGTGTGCAACAGGGCTGCTCTGGGAATGCGGTACCTTTAGGGGATAGGTTTTAGGAAATACTCTTAGTACCACTGTTATGCCAAAAACCTATAACTCTATAGATCTGCCAATATTTACTGAATCCCCTTGCATATAGGACAAGTGGGTGGATGGATGGATGGATGGATGGGTGCATGCATGCATGAAAACATGCACCCGCAGAGTAAGCTGAAACAACTATGCATTCGCTGTTACTTCTCATGCTGTTTTTTAAAAAAAAAAAAAACACAGTACAGCAGACCATTATTAAAAAAAAAGACATATACGGTTAGATAAACGAACACAAAAAAACGCATATTAAATCAACTTTAATATAAGAACCTATTAGAAACACGTTTAAACCGTGTGCTTGAGAGAATAGAGTGAAAGACTTTATTCTCCCCATCGTAATTAACCAAACTTGCTATTTATTTATGCTTTCCCAATAAATGACCACTTACAACGCGGGAAGCTTAGTGCCCCGTCTGCGTCGCTGTGATCACGGACTCGCCCTACACTCCCCGTTCGCATCCTCGCCGATCCGGCTAACTGCTAAGATTAGCTACCTAGCCTGTTAAACTGCAAGGTTCAATTAGAAAGATGATCAGTCTGATGCATCTTGAAAGGCATACACGGGTTTATGAGAACAGCGAATGAAGTTCAGTACTGTTACTTTAATCGGATGAATAAGTTTAACCGCACACAGCTCAGAGGCCTTTTACTACAACTAAATCATTACTCAATACAAACTCAATATAGCGCCTTTTTCCGCCTATACGTATAGCATGGCAGCAGACCGCCGATTATAGTCCACTTACTGCATACCGTGGTGTTAAGTCCAGCTATCCGGCAATCTGAAAAACACACAGCGAGAAATAAAGCTTTAATTGCCCCGCACTATTTCGTAGGCCGCCGAAAGTAGCGCCATTAACCAGCCTTCTGAGCGGCCTTTTTGACAACATCGAGCTGGCAACATCGGGTCTCGATTAGTTGCGTCTGAACTTAAGTGTGGGCTACCCTGAATCAGCTATTTAACAATGACGCTCGATCGAATATAGTAACGATGATGATGATGATGGTGGTTATTATTATAATTCTTCTACTTCTTATAATAATAATAATAATAATAATAATAATAATAATAATAAACAAGTTGAGAAGTTAGGTGACCGTCGATTAATTATAATTTATATGTATCTGCTACTCAGTAGGAAAGTTTGAATGTGACTTAAAATAATGATTTTATTGCAGGTGATAATAGTAGAACAAATTATTATCATCATTGTCAGGGACTGCACTGCACTGATTTAGGCATGATTTCTGCGCTACTAGCTCTGTCTATAATTATACTACTGATTATGGACAGACAACAACAAAAATAATACCCTCATAGAAAACTATAGTTGAGCTTCCAACTCAGCTAAATAATGGCTTTATGGATTTTTTTATGTCAAATTCTGCAGACAGTCATTCATTGTATTTTGATCACAGCAAAATACATAAAGAAGCTGTAACCATGAATGGGCAGTATTTATGATACATATATTCATAGTAAATATTTCAAATACAAACTTGAATTTTCTCATTTGATTTTGATGAAAATGGCTTCATATTTTGTATCTAAATACTTTAAGATGTTTTCTGTGAGATGTGTCACCCATGTGTGCTTTAGTTTTCCGGGTTTTTTTAACGATAATTTATTATATTTATGATTGGCAATCGAATGATTAATTATTATAATAATTATTTAGAAAGTAGTTACTATGGACAAAATTCCTATAAATTGTCTGCTGATAAATGTTTTGTTTGCTGATGCAAAGTAGGCCCATTACCAAACATCAAGTAACTATAAATAATTATACAATTATGAGTCAACTGTAAGTTCAACATTAAACTGTTGGTTACCTAATTAGAACTAACATTCATCTGACTGATGACAGGGATTTGTGGGGATCTGGGATGTAACAAGTAGGTCAGAATATTTGATCTGTTGATGGCATATGTCAGACTTTCGGCATGCCTTGTTAGGAAGAGAAAAGCTGTCGCTCACAAACACTGTTCGCTTTTCAGCAGTCAGTGTACTGCTGAAGGGATAGATCAAATAGGTCAAAAAATAGATTTCATCATTTCATGTTCTACCTATACTGTAGAGTAAATTCCCACTAAATCCTATATTGAATCATGCAGCACTTACTCTAAATTCAATTAATAATACCCAATCATCAGGTCTCTATTCCGATTCTTTCAAGCGATTGTATTTAACATTAGTTAGGCCTGTAACGGTACACATATTTGTTATGTACAGTTAACAAAACATATTTCACAATAATATTTCTAACCTTACAAAAATGTATCATTAAAAGAAATATAATAAAATTAACATATAATAACGGTAAACTAAATAACGTTTAGTCAATCTGCCGCGCTAGGTGTCAGTATGATGAAATAGAAGCGTAACTTTTCGTTAACCCCGCTCTACTTCTCGTTGTTTGTTTACAGGCGTTGGGGGCGTCACTTCCGCTTTAGCACGCACGGCGCGTGAGTAGCAGATATGAATGATATCTTTCGATAACTGAATATTAACAGGATTTACAAAGTGAAAAAAGCGACACGCGTCCACGGGCTCAGACTTAGATATATCATAAGTAAAATTATTTTAGGAGACTCTGTTCAATGCCTTAGATTTCTCATATTAATATTTCATGTGTCCAGTTTCTGTGTTTTGCAGTAGTGGCTTTAACCTGAAGGATTCACATGAAATAAATAAGTAAACAAGTAATAAAAAATAACAAAAGCAGTAAAGAAAAAAATTTATGAAAAATATTAAACAGACTGTGTGCCTCAATGTCGCTCATCATTCTTCAGAAGTCTGGCATCATTATAAAATGTTCCCGGAGAACCTGTACCGGACAATTCGTAGGTCTATACTAGAAATTAATTGTACCATGGGTACTTTATGCTTAGGAAGAAGTATTTTTGTAAGAAAAAAATAAAATTCCGGGTGATAACTAGACCCGACTGTGCCAGAGCCCTTTTCTCCGTTTGTGACTGTGCGACCTCGGCGCGTCATTTCTGCGTCATTTCTGCATTTTGCAAAATGTCACACGCTGCTGCTGTCTGGTTTTGTGTTCACGATGATGTCGAATCGGATCGCAGTACTACGGGGAATGTATTAGATTATTTTGACGATGAATTCATCTTCAGAACCTTACACCTCAGCAGATTCGCCGTTAGTTTTATTATTGACTGTGTAAGAACTCGTCTGGAGCGTTTTACCGAACGGTCTCTTCCCGTCGATCATTTAGTCCTTGCTGCCCTATGTTTCTATGCAAATGGTTTTTTACATAATGAAATAGCCGAAACCATTGGGAACAGTCATATGTTTTTGAATACAGCTGTGGAAACTGTGTCAAAAGTCTTGTCAGCCATGCTCGACGAATTCATCACATTTCCAAGAAGTCTCAATGATCGAGTCCTGGTGGCGCAGGAAATGCAGAAGTTGCACGGCATCCCTAATGTAGTTGGGGTGCTGGGATGCATGCACATTCGGGTAAAACCTGGCAAACGGGAGAGAATGCTGTACATGAACGGTATGGGCTATTTCTCCATCATGTCTCAAATAGTTTGTGACTCTCAGAGTAACCTGCTAAGCGTGGAGACCCAATGGCCAGGAAGCACGTCAGAGCAAAGTATTTGGGAGAATTCAAAAATATGCCAGCAGTTCAAAAGTGGCAAGCATGGGCATAGTTTGCTCGTGGGTAAGTTAAGTAATTTTATCTAACCGATAAAATTAAAATGTCTTATTCAATGACATAGGAGAGACTTTGAGATTAGGGAGAGACATTTCATAATTGAAATACAAAGGATTGTTTACTGGTGGACAAATGAAGCCAAATAAGTATTTGGGAGGGTATTTAGAAAATAATCCTTTCCACACGGCATCCGAGTAAACAATGGTACATATTGGTTTAATGAACTGAAATGCACTGCAGAAATGGGTGTTCAACAGCTTAACTTCAAAAAACCATAACAGTTAATACATTTTGTGATTAACACATCAAATTTGGCACACTTATACCCAAAGAATATACAATAAAATCTGAATATTGGGCCTTGCATGAGGAAATTTAAACATGACGGTGTTTTCCTAAATGGGCCCTGCCTAAACTATATTGGATTATTGGCCCTATTGCAATGTCCCCCAGAAGAGAGGACCCCTGAACCCTCACATATTGACAGATTAAATCACCTGGCAAGAGAATTTGAGAAAATGCAAGGGCTCAAAATGGTACAAATTGGAATGGGACAGCTCATCGAGATATTACCTTAACAAAACATGTTCCTTGCTATTGTGGTTTTGGGACTTTTTATTTTTAAATTTGCACTTTCTTCATGAACAAGGCACTTAAGGGACCAACTGCCTAATTTGAACGTGTTCCAGGCTCGTGCATTACAGAATGGACCAGAGATAATTGTCAAATTATCAATTTAAACAATTAGTTTATTTACTGTTTACGCTTTCGGGCTTCCCCTGGTAACCTCGTCTTTCACGTCACGGTGCTGTGAACTGTGGGTAATTCCCTCAGACAGAGTCTGCAGATATGCAAACTTATGGAAAGTGTGCATAAAGGGCTCATAACGACTGCGAGAAAGCCCTCATTCATCAATTTGACAATGGGACAGCCCTAAGCCCTCAAGCAGGAGCGTACCTCAAAGTCCATAAGTGTGGACACTGGGATTGGGTCATTTGGAGATGTTTTCAGATGAGGAATTAAAAAGTCAAAGCAAATATTAAAGTTTATTTGGTGTATATACCTCTTGGAAATTACTATTTAGGTGATGCATATTGGTATTATTCTGATCTTATGTCTTGGATTTAAATCTGTCTTAAATGTCTTTTTCTGAAAGGTGCCAACTGTTACTCTTTGAGTAAGCATGTCCTGCCTCCCCTGAGCCGTGCCAGTAATCCAGCATCAGTGCATTACAATGAATCACACTTCAAGATCCAGAGCATTATTCAGAAAACCTTTGGTGCTTTGAAGATGCGATTTCAGTGCCTGGAGAATTTAGGACACATTCAGAAGGATGTTTCTCACAAAACAGCAGAAGTCATTCATGCCTGCTGTGTTTTGCACAATATTGCTAAAAAGTTCTCTGTACCACTGCCTGGAGAACCTGGACCAGAGCCATTGCATCATGGGATCAGTCGGGAGGAAATCAACCAATCAGATGTTCACCTGCTTCTCCTTAGGGAGGACATTATCACAACCTGTTTCTCCCAAGATTCAGGTGCTTTCTCACAGCCCGTGGAGGATTAATCTGGGAGTACAGATCAGTGCAGTTCCTACAGACGCAAGTGTTATTACACTTTTGATTTTTTAAATTAAGCTTCTATTTTTATATTTTCATTTGAAATCCAATTTAGTTTTCACTTTTGCTGTGTTTTTATTAGTTATTTTAAACATGTATTTGTTTTAATTTTCTAGTTAGTTTTGGAAGCAGTATTTATAATTTTCCGTTAGTTTATTTTTGTGACTTATTTCTGTTTACAAAAATGCCCTGCATAGAAAGTGCAGCATCGTGTTCTGTTCTAAGATAGACGTTCTAGGGGTCAGTTCCTCTGGGGTGCTGCACAGATTGATTTGAAACTGGAGTTGAATAATAGAGTGGGGGATTTATCAGAATAGTAACTAGAATAGTGGAATAGACCCCAAAATGCAGCCATTTTGGCCTTAAGAAGCTGACACACTGGGGAGATGCAGGTACCAAGAACATAGTGTGTGCTCTCTGTCACCCCCTAGTGGGGGTAAGAAGACACTGTCATTATTAAGAAAAGCACCTGACTGCAGTGGAGAGGCTGGGCACCACTTCTCGTTCAGGCATTTTAATAGTTGGTATGAGGTCTACCTGGCTATGCCAGGCTGCATGGGGTACACCCTGTGTGAGCTACCAGTCCATCGGTGGGCACATACATGCAGACAGTGGCCCTCAGAATTGCACACTAAACATTTTCAACATGCCAGTTTGTCTAACTGCACAACCCCCAGTTCAGATGCAAAACATGGAATAAATGTACAGCATTGTATAGTCAGGGCAAGGATATGTTTGGTTTTTTTGTACCGTTGCATTAAAATTGTACTTTGCTCCTGGAATGTTCTGATTAAAGTTTTTTTTTTCCTGTCGCTCAAATTATCCCCTTAACTAAATGCATAATCCCAGAAGTTTAAATGCTTTTCTGGCAATAACATTTATAACGTGTGATCGTTTTAATCAATTAATGAATGAAGAAGTATAACATTCTTCATGTTTTATTTTATTTGGTTCTCTTTTTCAAACCTTACAGTCTGATTGCGTTTTCGGTCAAACATTCAAAAATTCTGAGAATTGTTAAGGTTCTGAAAACTTTCTAGAAGGTCTGTAACCAAAAGCAGCAATACTAAGGGCTGTGCGCATGGAGGTCCATTCTTTTGTTCACTGCTGTCTACCTATTAATGTTATTTTTCAGTTATACTCGACTGGGAGGCAGGTGGCTGTGGCACGGCTGCTTGTTTGATGATGCATGGCTTGGCTGGCCGGCCCTGTGTGGCATCATCCATCCATCAGTCCCTCCGGGTCTCCGGAGAGGCTCAGACAGCTGAATGGTTCAGCATTGCCCCTCTCCCCCCGATAAACACGGCCAGGTCCTGATGCCTCAGCCGTGGCAGCTGCTGCTCTTTCAAACAGGGAAGCTGGCTGGTCCCCATCCCCCGATACAACAGATTCATAGTTTTATTTACAGTAGTAAATGTACAAATGAAAGAAAAAAAAATATGGAAAAAGGGACATGAAATGCTCCAATGCCAAGGTATCATTTCAAAACACTGTCAGTCAAAAAGAGCTGCAGCCACTTTGACAGTCCCTCCAGTCATCATGAAGCAGCCCAGCCTCGTGGCCTTCACACTGCCCCATCTACACAGAGAGTCGCTGAGCTTCCTTGGAAATGGCTCTTCAAGCATTTGTCCAATAAGTATCTAGCTTTGCTGCACTGATAACAGAAGCGCCCCTGAAGTGCAGCAAAGCTGGAGCCTATCCCTGGGTATAGCATGGAGGGGATGCCAGGCCGTCGCAGGGCACAGCTATGCATCCACACACTTAACTGTGTGTCTTTAGACTAGGGGGAGACCCACGTAACACGAGGTTTCACGCATGCTTACACTGCCCAGCATTTCACAGCGCTGCCTGATCTTCACCAGTTACCTTTTTATATCAACACCGTTACATGCTTAATTGGAAATTTGCACAAAGATCATAAATAAAAGGAAAAATTAAAATAGAAGTATCTTGTCAAAGAAATATATCAAAATGTAATGAGGAATAGGTGTTTTCATGGAGCTATTTTATATCAACAACTTTTTCATTGAACTTACCGGAAACGTTCTATGTATCATTACCACATTTTGGTCGTCTTGCAAAGCACACAGTGTGTTAACTAACCAGCTAATGGCCACAGGATGAGGTTCAGATTTTAACACTTCTGCCATGGGCCTCGTGGCATTATTACAACACCAACATTTACAAGAGGAATATTTCAGAAACAAGTCTTGTGGTATATGAAGCACATCTGTCTCTAGGCTGCACTGTTGGTTTGTCATCATGAGCTCAAGTCAAGGAGGATAACATCTTTATATACATGTATGGAGTTTAATTTAAAAAAAATCCAAGAGGAATATTTCAAAAATAAAGCTAAGTGGCACATAAGGAGATATACCTCTGTGTCCTGTCACACAGCTGGATTAAGGACATAAAGAGACATAGGTCTATGTCACACAGCTGGATTAAGGACATAAAGAGACATAGGTCTATGTCACACAGCTGGATTAACATCACTGAAATGGTTGAAGTGCATAACAGGTTAATATTTTGAATATTAACCATTAAACAAACTTTACCTTAGTGAAGTGAGCAGGCAATACAGGGATACAGCATTAATGAAGCAACATAGCACTAGGAAGCACTTAAATACATGACTAATGAAGGAGCAGACTGGGGGCAGCTGGGAATGGTTAACATGAGGGCAGGAACAAGAGTTGAGGCAAACAAGCACCAGGTGTGGCCTGTTAGGGCCCCATTATGGAGGATTCAAGGGGGTCAGGCTGGATGGTACAGCGTGTGGCTCAGTGGGCTGTGCCTGTAATCAGAAGGTCGCTGTTTCAAACCCAGCCTCAGCACATCTGCGGGTCCTTGTGCAAGGCCCTTAACTCCCTTGCCGCCGCTATGGGTAGCAGTCCTTTGTGGACAGTTTACTCTACAAAGGGCAAGGTGAGGGAGGCATAAAGACAGTTTTCTCATGGGGATCAATAGAGTATCGATTATATGACTGTACACATCATTTTTAATTCTTAAAAAAATGTACAAGGCGAATATTTCAAAAACCAGCCTTGTGACACATGAAGCACATTAATCTCTGTACTGCGCAGTTTGGATTGACATCATCCACTGGAAGAGCTGAAGCTCGTAATAGGTTTGTATTTCGAATGTCAAATGAAAGTTTGGAACGATGGAAATGAAAATTATCAACCTACAGTGGGCTGAACTGAAAGACACCCCGAAAATCAAAGTGAAAAAATGATGCGGCAGGCCAGTTTATTTTGCAGAAATTTCATTGCAGCAACTCAAAGTCGTACTCAGTAGTTTGTATGGCCGCCACCTGCTTGTATGCACGCCTGACAACGTGGGAGCATCCTCCTAATGAGACGACGGAGGATCTCCTCCCAGATCTGGACCAGGGCATCACTGAGCTCCTGGACAGACTGCACTGTTCTCTTGGATTTGGGTCAGGTGAGCATGGGGGCCAGTCAATGGTATCAATTCCTTCACCCTCCAGGAACTGCCAGCATACTCTCACCACATGAGGTCGGGCATTGTCGTGCACCAGGAGGAACCCAGGACCCATTGCACCAGCGTAGGGTCTGACAATGGGTCCAAGGATTTCATCCCGATACCTAATGGCAGTCAAGGTGCCGTTGTCTAGCCTGTTGAGGTCTGTGTCCCTCCATGGATATGCCTCCCCAGACCATCACTGGCCCACCACCAAACCGGTCATGCTGAACAATGCTACAGGCAGCATAACATTCTCCACAGCTTCTCCAGACACTTTCACGTCAGTCACATGTGCTCAGGGTGAACCTGCTCTCATCTGTGAAAAGCACAGGGTGCCAGTGGCAGACCTGCCTATTCTGATATTCTATGGCAAATGCCAATGAAGGTCCACGGTGCCGGGCAGTGAGCACAGGGCCCACTAGAGGGCGTCGGGCCCTCAGGCCACCTTCATGAAGTCTGTTTCTGATTGTCTGGTCAGAGACATTCACACAGTGGCCTGCTGGAGGTCATTTTGTAGGGCTCTGGCAGTGCTCATCCTGTTCCTCCTT
>JAODLC010000045.1:16974976-16986475 GCA_026781145.1 Hippopotamyrus pictus
ACACTGTAGCCAACGAGTCTGTGATTCTTAATGTTATTGTATAAGATGACACTGTAGCCAATGAGTCTGTTATTGTAAATGGTGACACTGTAGCCAATGAGTCTGTGATCCTTATTGTTATTGTAAATGGTGACACTGTAGCCAACGAGTCTGTGATTCTTAATGTTATTGTATAAGATGACACTGTAGCCAATGAGTCTGTTATTGTATAAGGTGACACTGTAGCCAATGAGTCTGTGATCCTTAATGTTATTGTAAATGGTGACACTGTAGCCAATGAGTCTGTGATCCTTAATGTTATTGTATAAAGTGACACTGTAGCCAATGAGTCTGTGATCCTTAATGTTATTTATTAGGTGACACTGTAGGCAACGAGTCTACAATCTTGTTTGTAAGTTTGTCTGTTGAATATTGCCATTTTGTCATTGTATATGAACTTGGAATGATATGAAAACAGCATTTTACTTCATAGATGTGAAATCAGTTGTTGCTTCTGTGTAAGATTTCATTAAGGGTGATTGCACCTCCCCTCCCCCAATGCCCCCCTCTGCAGGTTTGCCGCAAGACAGTGACTGTTTCAGGTGAGGCATCAACAGAAGCTCTAAGCCAAGTTGCAGAGGTTAGACTTGGGGGCTTATTACCATTTCATTGACAAGAACAATGTGGTTTCTTTTGGAACAGGCATTTGAGAGTGAGCACTTCAAAGTAACATTGTGAAGTCACCTTGCATCCAGTACCCATCAACTGATAAGTGAAGATCAGGTCATCTGCATGTACTGGCAGGTAGCTGGGAGCAGAACTCCCTCTGTAGGCCATGTTCTGTAAGCCTGCACCCCCAATCTGTGGCCCTGGAGGACATTTCTGTTGCTGCTGGAACCAAGCTGGAGATAGGCTGCTCTGGAGGACACACAGGCAAGTCAGAAATCAGCCACTTTTTCACTGAAGTAAATAAGCAAAAGGAAATAACAAAGAACACAGCTGTATGTAGTTATACTGTACAATGCCATAAAAACTCATGTGACTCAAATAGTCAAAGAACTGATCTAAGAGACCCTGGGAAACAACCTATCAGGACACAGCAATTGTTTTCTTAATGCACCAAATACAATCTTTATTTTCAGTACAGAAATCTTTGGGGAAAAGAGAGGAAGTGAGAACAAAAACTTAAAATGTAAGTTTATATAACTGCATTCTTTAGCAAAGAGTAACCGGAAACATCTGCTGTAATAAAGACAAAAAGCACCTTTTTCTATATATTCATATTTGCATATAGCAATAATAATTCTTTTAAAAGCATTTTCAATTCACAGCTTAAATTGCCATTAGGAGGATGGCCCTCTCACAGAGAGAAGGATCATGGATCTCTCTGAAAGGAACTTCTGAGAAAACGTGGCATTGGCAGAATGCATGCTCCTCTAAGCAGCATGTCAATGGTTGATTTATTGTATATAGTCCAAAATCTGCTCTTCATCCTGTACCTGGGAACAGTTAAAAAGCTTTATTGACCTTATTTTGAAAGAAAGAATAAAGGCTTTTTATGACATGCACAAAATAAAATATTTCTAAAATCCAAAAATAAAATAATACCTTGATATATACATCATGTAATGTAATATTATACACCAATATATTATGTACTACACCTGTAATGCAGATGTTTGTAACAAGTAATATCACAAGCTTCCCTGGAAAATACTTGGTAACATTTTGAGATATAATTAGAACAAAACGAAACATAAAAAGAGAAGAGTGTACTTTCACCATCTCCTGATCACTTCCATTATGTAGAAGACAGTGTATTTACAGTAACTGCAAAGTGCCACAGAGGAAGTTTCATCATCAACATCATCATCATCAATGTCATCGTGCTTTGGAGAACTTCACCGGATAATCCAGCATGAATTTGACAGTGATATATGATGAGCTTATTTCTGGATACATTGTTCCATTAGTGAAATTCTAGCAAACGATTGCAGAAAGAACTGGAAGCGTTAGAAGCCCTGGCCCCAATTTCTCCAGCATTTCACTTATAAAGCAGAAAACCGCTAAATAACTAAAAGGCGGATGTTGTCCTGTTAGCTTGTAAATAAATGTAAAATAGGCAACTGAATAATATAGTTACATGACCACAAAATATGGGACAAATAACCTCCAGAATCAACACCCACTAATTTACTGTTTAACTTGGCTGTTTAATAACAATTCAACTGACACTAATATAGAAGCCACAGTCATTCAGGTGTCAGGTTTACTATAAAACAGCAGTAAGTCACACTGGATGAAGTGACAGAGAATCAGTGAAGTAGAAAATAATTCTATATAAATAATATATATTACAGGGGCCACCAGCTGCTTTTTTTCTTATGCAAACACGAATTAATTTGTTTCTCTTCAAAAGCAGCCCAGTCTATGCAGAGTTATTTGGATATCATTCGGATATCCCTGCCAGCACAGGTCCTGGCAGACCACTGAGAAGAGGAGGTGGAGAGCGGCTGAGAATGATAGCCATCTCTTTGAGGAGACATGATGTACATGTTTCCTGGGCTGGGGGCACATTGTTGGGGAGGCCACAGGGTGTGCTGGTGTGAAGCAGCCCCCCTCCGCCGACATTGTGTGGGGAGCAGGTGCTGTATGAATTACCATACAGCTGAGAGTGCAAAGGGCAGAGTGAGTCCTGCATCACACAATGCTGAAATGCCTTAATGACAAGCAGGCGACTGACACCCCCAGCCACATCCATACAGCCCCAGTTAAGAGTGCAACAACAAATCGCACAATTATTTACTTTAACATCAGGCTGACCAAATCTCTCCTGTCTTTGTACAATTCTCAAGAAGAGTCAAAGTGTGTTCCGACAATAAGAGGACGTCATAAAAATACTGTTTAGAAAGTGGTGACATTTTGCTGCTGGGAAATTATTTGAAGCAGCTTATAACAACATATGCATTTGTAATAAATAAAGAAGTATGTCAGAATTCCAGTGCAGGATGAAATTATGAAATATATAACTCTACCGAAAGATTTGCTGATTTGTGTCCCGGGGAGGGACATTTTACAGCTCAGTGACCACTGAGATCTGTGAAGGAGTGTGAGATTTTCCGTGTCCCTTTGTATTAACCAGTGCTGGATTGTGGGGGGGGCGGTCATTAGCATGTCATTAACATAGCAGCCAGCGGTATGTATATAACCAGTGGCAGGAAGCCTCGGCGAGCACACACGCAGATTCAGGGGTGAAAAAAGTCCTTTTCATTCACGGGATATCAGGGTGCTCCTTTTCTGCAATATTTAATTCCAGGACTGGGATTATCACCTTGACATGGAATTTCATGGAATTAAACCTTCAGCTTTCCACGAGGACTTTTCATCTCGTTGACCTTTGATGGGCGTCGGGATTAATTCTTACTCATGATTTGGGAAACGGATGTGGATGAACAAATGCAGAGACTCCCAAGGAAAAACATTAGTTCTTGTATTACAGTTTAGCTAGAATCTAGAAAGTTTCTCTTGTAGTTTTTGAATATTTTTTGCAGATGTTATCCATAATGAAAACCAGGACACAATTTTTGAAAGTATTCATTGTAAATGTCTTAATATCCCAGGTAACATGACAGTACCACACAGTTTCCTGAAGTATGATATTAACCGTGCCGTGTGTTGTACAGTCGGGTAACACAGGTATGCGCTGGGTCATCCCATTGTAAATCAGATAATAGCTCTTTCTTCTCTTCCTTGACAGTGCCTTTCCTCAGGTGGCTTTGAGCTGATGTTGCAGGAGTTCCTGAATAAAAGGAGCCACGCGAAATGCTGCCGTGGAGCCGCGGCCTCCGTCACTCAGCCCTGCGAATGTAAGACGCTGTTTCGCATCTGCCTGAAGCACTACCAGAGCAGCGTGTCTCCAGAGCCGCCCTGCACCTACGGCGGCGCCGTCACCCCCGTGCTCGGCTCCAACTCCTTTCAGTTCCCTCGGTCGGCTCCCGATCACTCCTTCACCAACCCCGTACGCTTCCCCGTCAGCTTCACGTGGCCTGTAAGTATCCTGGCAGCTCGAAGTTCAATCTGTAAACCTAAGTTTACCGTTGACATATTTTCTTCATAATCTGTTGCAGCTAAACACAAGCCAATAAAGTATATTTGTTATCAGAGATTGTGAAGATTCACCAGCTATAAAACTGTCCTGAACAAGCATCAAAGATAAACGGTCATGCTTTCTTGGTGTATCCCATTTTCAGTGGGAATAATTGACACATTTTCTCTATGCTGATTCAGGGGACCTTCTCCTTGATCATCGACGCTTTCCACACCGGTTCTACTGATGATCCTGCGACAGGTAGGGTGAACATAATAAACAATGCTTAATGCCTTTATCAGCCACTGTCGAGCATATGGAGGCAGGCCTCTGTATTCGAGCATATGGAGGTATGCCGGCGTAGAGGCATTTCACACCATCACCTCTGTATTCGAGCATATGGAGGCAGGCCGGCGTAGAGGCATTCCACACCAATACCTCTGTATTCGAGTATATGGAGGCAAGCCGGCATAGAGGCATTCCACACCATCACCTCTGTATTCGAGCATATGGAGGCAGGCCGGCGTAGAGGCATTCCACACCATCGCCTCTGTATTCGAGCATATGGAGGCAGGCCGGCGTAGAGGCATTCCACACCAACGCCTCTGTATTCGAGCATATGGAGGCAGGCCGGCGTAGAGGCATTTCACACCAACGCCTCTGTATTTACACTCCTCCAGAAAGCCTGGAGCACCTGATCAGCCGCATGATTATTCAGAGGCATCTAGCCGCGGGAGAAGAGTGGACCCAGGACGTACACACTGCTGCTGGAACGGAGCTCGGATACTCCTACCGCTTTGTGTGTGACGAGCACTATTATGGAGAGGGATGTTCCGTGTTCTGTCGCTCCCGGGACGACGCCTTCGGCCACTTCACCTGTGGAGACCGTGGGGATGTGCTTTGCAGCCCGGGCTGGAGAGGACAGTACTGTACAGAAGGTAGGGTCTCTTTATCATGTTTACATCCATCTTGACACAGACAGTAACTGATGCAAATCTGATTATGCATTATTTTATTATTACAGATTAATGTGCGATCAATAAATTTTTAATGAAAAAGAATTTTACAAACAAAACCAACTTTACTAGAGATTAATTTGAATCTTGAGAAGTTTTGTGAATAGTCACAGACATGCTCTGTGCCGTCTGATTGGACCAGTCAGACTGGGGCCTGCTGCTGATTGGATTACTTTTGTTGGCAGCAGGCAGCTGCTGAGTGAAAGCAGACAATGAAGCAGCTGTCCTGCAGTAACAGCATGCAGACCAGCTGTCTGTGCACTCTTATCTGCCCTGACTCAGGCATACCGAGGGGAGGAGTTGACCAAAGAATGGATCAGGGACTTCTGACCCGCAGAGAGAGCAAAATGGCCTTTTGTGTGGCATTCCTTTGTGTGGGGAACTTTGTTAAGCAGAGAGTTTCTTTTTAATTCCCATCTGATTAGAGGGGCAGGTTTCCTATTTAACAGGTAGCGGCACTGAACTTATTTAAATAATCCGGCATTTACTGACCCGTTTAGTGTTTGAGGTTGCAGTTATGCTGAGACAGCTGTCGGTTTGTTTGCAGCGATCTGTCTTCCGGGATGCGACGAGGAACACGGCTTTTGTGACAAGCCCGGCGAATGCAAGTAAGTTGTGACGTGACGTGAAACCTTCTTCCTGTCCTTCCAAAATCAGGAGATGCCTCTCGATTTCTTTGTACTAGAGCAATATTTCCAAATCGGGAAATCCTCAGGGACCCACAGACAGTCCACATCTTTGCAGAGATGTCTGGCAGGGAGCTGGGAGGGAGCAGAAACCATCTGTGGGTCCCTGAGAACCGGGTCGGGAGACACTGTACTACAGTAACATGATTAAATAAATCAGTTAAATAAATCTCTTGGTCTAGCTAATATGACATACAGACTGTGGTCACTTGACAGGTGCAGGGTCGGCTTCACGGGCCGGTACTGTGACGAGTGCATACGCTACCCAGGCTGTCTGCACGGCACCTGCCTCCAGCCCTGGCAGTGCAACTGTCAGGAAGGCTGGGGCGGCCTCTTCTGCAACCAAGGTCGGTTCCATTTGCCTTGGGGCCATAACAGCCAGCTCTGTGTCTGTGTGAAGTGTGCAGGTTCTTTCCATAGTTCACCCCACAGTCCAAAACCATGCAGTTGGGTGAACCGGTGAACAGTGTGGAATTGTAAATGCCAGAATGCCCTGCAATGAACTGGTGTCCCTTCCAGGGAGACCTCTGCATTTTAGGATTCGCTGCAGGTTACCCATAATTCTGTGCTGGTTAAACAGTCTGGAAACCAGAGTAAGCCATACCTTTAACTTGTGACAAACACAGATGCTGCGATGTCATCATTCTGAGCATTCCCTCTATTTGGTTATTTTTCCCAATAAAGGAGCTTCAGAATCATGGATGACAGTTTAACATTTTAACTGCATGTTCCAGATCTCAACTACTGTACCCACCACAAGCCCTGCATGAACGGGGCCACGTGCACCAACACGGGGCAGGGGAGCTTCACGTGCACCTGCAAAGCCGGCTTTTCTGGGACCGTCTGCGATATTGAGATTGATAAGTGCGCCGATGAGCCTTGTAAGAATGGTGGAACATGCACTGTGAGTGGCTCCCTTTACACTGATTTACTTTTCTGTTGCAGGTTCTCTGTAATGACATTCAGACATAATTTTAAAAATTTTTAAGAAATAATTTCTGAATAAACCTACTTTTGATCAGGGGTATAGCCAGTTGTTGTGTATTCAAATCACAAAAAAAATTCAGATTTGCAGATGTGTACAAAATGTACAAATTTAATTATTATTCTTAATCCAGTTTCACCAACAGTGTTGAAGGATTAGTGTATAAGGATTTTTAGAGTGGTGATCCATCTAGTGTTTCACGTTCCCTTTAAGCTATACCAATGTGTGCTAAGGAGCTTTATTTATTAATTTGTTTATTAATGATGTAATTCATCATTATATGAAGGTGCTGTTGGTTACTGTTTGATGCACTTCGTCTGCCCTGACAGAATACTGAAGACAGTTATAACTGTAGCTGTGCTCCAGGTTACTATGGGAGTAACTGTGAGTTAAGAACGACGACCTGCACCGATGGTACTTGCTTCAATGGTGGCCAGTGTGCCGGTAACCCAGAAGGTGGGTACTACTGCCAGTGCCTCGGGGGCTACGTCGGTTTCAACTGCGACAAGAAGATCGATCACTGTGCCTCCAGCCCTTGCGTAAATGGTAAGGGTTGTCTGTCAGCCTAAATGTTAGCTGGTCCAATTGTATCAATGATTCTTCAGTAAAACAAATAAAATTTCAAAAAGAATGTTTGTGTTTTGGAATTTTGTCCCAGGTGCTCTTTGTGTGGACCTTGTGAATTCCTACTTGTGCCAGTGCACAGAAGGTTTCACTGGACTGCACTGTGAAGAAAACGTCAATGAGTGCTCCAACTACCCTTGCCAGAATGGCGGGACGTGCCACGATGAAATTAATGGCTACTCTTGTACTTGCCTTCCTGGATATGAAGGCAACACCTGCAACGTATCTGTCAGCAAATGCAAGTATAACCTCTGCAAAAATGGTGGCACGTGTCACGAGAGGGTCGGCCATTACGTCTGCACCTGCGTGCATGGTTATGCTGGACGCAACTGTCAGTTCCTGTTCATGGAACAGCTTGGTATCAAAGGAGCCAAGAAGCTGCTGGAAGAAGCCGACAAGGAGGGCATGCCCTGGAAGGCCATCTGCTCTGGGGTTATGCTGCTACTGGTACCACTGACAGGATTTGCAGTGCTGCTGGTGCGCAAATATGTGAAGGTTCATCCCAGGAGTCAGTTGAGCGAGAACTACAGCGGCAAGACCATGAACAATCTGATGAGCGGCTCTCCCGGAGGCGAGGAGCTTTCTGCCAGCACCACATGGCCTCCCCATGTCAAAAACACAAACGTGAAGATGGATTTATATGGTGATAATGGGAAGCAGGTTCATTGCCTACAAGTGGATTACAATCTGGTGTACAATTCAAAGTCTGGGGACAAGATGAGAGTGGAGCTGGAGAAGAGCCTGAAATGTGCGTCTGTAGACTGTGATATAGATGCAAAACAGAGGAAGAGTTTGAGGAGGTGAATGGCGTTTGCGATTGTGAGATGCTGTTGTGACTCATCGAATGCGGTGCCTGATGAGGTTTCATGTCACTTTTATTTCAGTGCTGCTTCAGAGAAGGAGCCCCCAGGGTGTGAGATCCCGTCAGTGTGCGTCACGTCGGAGGGGCCCAGCGGCTGGAGAGCTTCAGCACAGGTGCAGCCCATGAAAAGTCCCCATTGTCTATTAACAATAATCATGTCTATGATCAGTTAAAACCAATAATGTAACATTATGATTATGACTAAACAAATATACATCCATCCAGCTCCCAAATGATTATACAGGGTTGCAAGGTTAGTCAGGAGTTTCATTCAGAATAGGGCACAGGGCAGAGACACCCAGGATGGGATACCAGTCCATCACAGGACACAGGGCAGGGGTACACCCTGGATGGGACGACAATCCATCACAGGGCAGGGGACACGCTGGATGGGACGACAATCCATCACAGGGCAGGGGACACGCTGGATGGGACGTCAATCCATCACAGGGCAAGGGACACGCTGGATGGGACACCAGTCCATCACAGGGCACACACCTTGGGAAAGAGTAGGAGGGGGATTCAAACTGCCAACCCTGGAGGTGTGAGGCAGCAGTGGGTACCATGGCAACATGCCACCCAGGACCAAGCAAATCATTAAATCATAAAAATATACATGAACAAAAAACCATTCAGCCATCCATCTTCCGTACTTACCGTCTTCAAGGTCACGACAATTTTCTTGTTTTTCTTGTCAAGTTTTCCATGATCTGTGACATATGCAGACGGAACCATTTAGTTGCTAGCAAACTACATTCACTATGATGATTACCTTCAAAAACTGGTGTGGAGGTGCCCTTTGAAATAAAATCTTGGTCTGGATTTCTGCTTTTTGGACCTGAAATGTCCACCTCTGAGCGTGATTAACATTATGCTGCCAGCTAGAACTGTATTGTGATTAAAAACATGCACACATTCGTTAAAATCAAATCAAATTAAGAGCAACCAAAGAAAAATGTGACTACACTTAAACTACGTGCTATTTAGGTAGCAACAGTGATACACATATTAAATGGTTGTACATGTCTGTTTCAGCTCAGCATTTTTTGTTGATCTCTGCTCCATGTTATGACATATATTTTGCTACACAGGTGTAACAGGCACCACAGAGACCTGGAGCCCTTACTCCACTGAAGCTGCGTAAACCTGGGAATGTTTCCGTTAAAGGCTGCTGCTGTGAGACTGTCATTCAGCATGAGCTGGATCTCTACTGAAGCCAGCAGCTTCACTGCTTCAGACAGTACATGTTGGGCCACACTGGCTCACAGAATTACGGCTGTTCTTCTGATAAAAATGAAATAAACGTAGTAATGGGATGTTGCATTTAAAGAAGTGCTGAATACTATTAAAAAGCAACAATAAATAGAGGATTTCAAAGCTGACTGAGCCAGTCTTGACTCTGGGCTGTATGTGAAAACACTGTTTTTAAATAAAATAATTGTATTTCTTAAGTTAACTTTAAGTTATTTTATTTGTTTTGTAAATGTCTTTAATTTTATGGAGTTTACATTTTTTATTTAATTCTGTGCAGATACAAAAATGACGATGGATTCATGTTTTTTTTTTTCTTATAAATGTATTTAAGTTTCACATTGTTGGAATGATAAAATATTTCATTATAGATAGTTTAGTAACACTTTATCTGAAGCTATCATCTATAATCCATTATAATGATCAGTATAGGAATTAATAAAGCATTGCAGCATCTTCTATTGACAGTCATAAGGCATTATAATGTTTATTATAATACTTTATAAACTCCAATGAAGCTCTCAATTATAATGTACAAATCGGTACCTTCATAATGCATTATAATGGTCGGTATAAGAATTACAGATGCTTTGTACTGCATTATGAAGGTATCCACGGTTCATTATAGATCAGAGCTACATAAAACATACATAATGCACAATAAACATGGCTCTAATGTATATCTTTTTATAATATTTATTACCATGTTCATAATGCTTTATGAATGTATTATAATGTGTTACGAATGTGTTCATAGATTCTTATAGACATGGCATTCATAGAAAGTGTTACCAATAGTTTTATTTTGTAATGTATAGTTTAGGATTTTTGCAAATAAATAATTTTAAATATGTTTGTTTGTTGTTTCATTAGTCTCTTCCACTTACATAGTGTTGGGTCTTCACAAGGTTTCCAGCTTCAGTCAGCTGGCTGGTGTAAGATTTTCAGATCGAGACAAGTCTGCACACGCATTTACATATATGTAACCATTTCATTACCTTGAAAATAGTTTGTAGTGTTTCCATACTGCCCTAATGCTTTTGAAGTAGTTAATTTTTGGTTTGTAATGGAATAATATAGATTTGCTGTAAGATATCTTGTATGAGCATGAGCACAAAATGCGTCCTCTGCATTTAACCCATATGTGACATCGTGACATAGCAGGGGGCAGCTAATTCAGCGCCCGGGGAGCAGTGCTTGGGGGCGGGACCTTGCTCAGGGTACCTCAGTGGTGATTTGCTGGTCAGGGATTCAAACCAGCAATCTTTCAATTACAAGGGCACTTCCTTAACCATTAAGCCGCCACTGCCCACAGACACTGAACCTTAATACAAAAATGTTATCTTTCATACATTTGCATAACGTTCTTTACTCTGCATATGCACTCATCCGGCATGCCTCACTATATAGCCTACAATTATACAATGCACACAGACTCCTAGTCTTCAGCATACACTAGCTCACTTCTTCTCACGGTGCCCTGAAATAAACACTAGCTTAACCCTCCCTCCTGCGACCACAGATTAAGGGAGTCTAACTGGCAGTGTCAGGCGGTCATTATGGAATAATACACATGATGGAAAGTCGTCAACAGGGCCATATTCAGCCAAAGCAGCCTTAGCCAGAGTAAGCGACAAGAAAATAGGGTTGGTACTGCAAATGTCCTGTAGTATCCAGCTACACCAAGGAACGTTTGGGCTGGTTAGCAAGCTGTCATGAACTTGGACATAGTTACCAATTTCCTCAGTAATAACATAGATATTCCACCAGTGGTTTCCAGTATCTAATCCATGCAACAGAAAAGGCTCCTCCCAAGACCACCTGAAAATTGTGATGATGCATCAACGTCATTTTTAAACTTTATCCCTCGGCACATGGTGCCCCATACTGTCAGCACCGTGGGTACAGGCGAGCCGGGAAGCAGGCGAAAGGGACGTGAATCTGGGCAAACGGGGTTTATTCACGGGAGCACGAACAAACACGGCAGACCACATCGATGACGGACACCA
>JAODLC010000045.1:16995593-17006639 GCA_026781145.1 Hippopotamyrus pictus
GAGCTAGATAAGATTTTAACAACTCTGAGCTATTAAGTTCTCCCCAAATGAGCTTGATGGGCCGAATGGCCTCCTCTCTTTTGTAAATTTCTTATGTTCTTATGTTCTTATGTTCATGGGGATTCAATTTACTCAAAAATATTCTGAGGGCAAAATGGAAAATGATTGGTTCAGAAAGATACCCAATCAGGTTATAGAGGAGGCAGGTCCAATGAAATAGAGGAGATGGGACCAAGATATCTGATTAGTTGGTCTGACATCTGACCAAGATCTGATTGGTTATCTCTCTGAGCTAGTAATTTTTCATTCTGCCCTCTGAACATTTTTGTAAGTAAAACTCTCACTTGCATTTCAGTTCATGTATAGTTTTGGATGTCTTGGTTGAACAGCCTGCTTCAGATCATGCCACAGCATTTCTGTGGGATATGGCATGGATCCTAAATGCAGAATATCTCTGTTATGCTTATTCATTGCTGTATTTTGGGTGACTGTCATGTTGCATGATGCAGTTTATTTTGAGCGTTAGTTCTTAGACAGATGAGCTTTTGGTGTTGATATGTGCCGGTTTGTTTTCTCCAAACATAATGCAATTGACCTAAAAATTTGACTCATCAGTCCATACAATATTGTTCCATCCAGGTGCTCTTTGGCAGACTTTTGGCAAAGATGGCTAGCAATGTTTTTGGAGGGCATGTTAACATCCTGCAGAGAATTTCCCTTCCTAAGTGTCTTATGGTGGACAGATGTTGTCAAGTGCCAGAGATCCTAGCAGATCTTTAGCTGTCACATTAAGGTTCTTCTTTAACATTTTCCAGATAGATGCTGCATTTGAGCAGAAGGCTCTTGTGAAGGACAGGTAGCCAAAATTGCATGCATGTGTCAAACCCGTTCCTGAACTGACTGAAACACCTGATTCCAGTCACCCTCTTTTGATGAGGTCACGTGTGGCATTTGTCAAATATGAATGTTTAATGAAAAAGTTCTTCAATCATCACTATTTACTATACTGTTAATTTGCTTATTCTTATGTCACACTTGTTCTCTTATCTCATTTTGCACTGCTGTTAGTCCACTGTTGTTTGCCCCCGCCCATGCACATCCCCCCAACTCCCTAGTAACTGTGATGCAGGAATTTCACTGTGTCCCTTTAAATACATATGACATTAAAACCTGTAAATGCATTTTTTCAGCTGTTAGCCAGACACTTGTCAGCTTAATTGGGACATAGGAGAGTCACCACTGCAGTCATGATTAATGTCTCCATGATTATCCTGTTTGCAGAGCTGAGCCCCTAAAACACGGCAGCAGAAATATTTCATAAGCTTCATATGATTTGCACATGGTGGTTTTGACATTTTAGCCATACAATTACAGCTATTTTCAAAGATTCTTTTTGTAAGACACTGATAAATAGTCCAGTTGTCCTTGTTTAGCCATTATAATATCCATCTATTGTACACTCTTCTGAGACTTACCTTGGATAACTGGCAGTTTTTCTTAATGAAAATCTTAAGGAAAGTGTGTCTTATTCTCACAGGTTTAAGGACGGTGTTCTCATTGATCGACTGAATAATCCAGAGAAGTACAAGGTGGAGAGCAAATATGGCGTGCACAGTCTGACCATTGCCAGGTATGCTGTCAAGAATGTGCATCATGTTCACTTCTGTCTTTGAGCACTTTTCTATGCAGAAGGCAGCTGGAGTCGTGGCACGTTGACGCGGGAGAAAGTGCTGGCGTACGAGAAACAGCTGCCGGGGTCCCCGGCTGCCGACAGCCGCTCGCGGAGAAGCCGCCCGCTCCGGGATGCCTCAGCTGTTCCTCCAAAGTGCTGAGCCGCTCGCCATTTGATACGCAGCCCCCTCAAGCGGCAGGGGAGCCACTGGCGGACGGGCAACGGGCGTCTGGAGCTGGCACTGGCGGGCAGATCGTTTTTAATTCAGTGAGACAGAGATTTTGAATAATGAAGACGGCCATCACAGACCGCAGCCGACATTGTTAGTGAGCCTGATGCTTCAGGGATTTAAAAGAAGGCGATGAAGACCTGAGAGTCCGGGCAGCTTTAAAATAGGCCCTCGGGGGTCTTGCTCGGATTTCTGCCCTCCAGTCACACCCCACTGCCCTCCTCCACATTAGGCTTGTTCTAGTTGTTGGTCGGAAGGGGGAATGAATTTGCCCCAGGGGGGTTCGTGAGAAAGGGTTTGTGAAAGCGTGCAATGTAAGAAAGATTTTTTAATCATTTTTAAAAATCATTTTTATCATTTTTAAATAATAAAATTTTAAATAATAACACTGTTGGGGTGCAGTTTCGCAACTAAACATAAATTAACTAAAAAAGTAACTGATCCTTATGATGAAATGAGTTTGTCTGATACATACTACAATCATTATTAGATTCCATCCTTGTGCTCTGAACGTGCAGCGAATTAACCTCAGTAACACATGGATCCATAATGACAGATACGGAACACACTCTTAATGCATCTGCTTCATCTGTATCATGACAGAAACACATCAAATAGCAAAAGACGGCATCATGAATGGTGATCGCAAAATCTAAAAATATAATTTTCTGATTTGTGATTCCAGTATCTGCGGCCGCTGTTCCCGGGATAGGCTCCAGGCCCCCAGCAACCCCAGTGGGGATTAAGCGGTTACGATAATGGATGGATGGATGGGTGGATGATTCCAGTCTTGTTCAGCCCTAAATAGATATCTGTTTGCTGACTTTACTGAGAGCTGTAGAGGGTGTAGGTCAGAGTGAAGCTTCACACACAACGAAACGTGATTTTAACTGAGGAGTAAAATTTACAGAATGGGGGAGGGGGCTGGCAATATTGGGGGGGGGGACATCCCCCGTATCTCTGATGCTGCTGCCACACTGCAGACATAGGCAAGGGGCTGAGAATTAAGCACAGTTTGTTTTATGCCAGTATAACATTACTGAATTTAGCTACGATGCACATAACGGCAGAGACATTGTTTCCTTAGCTAACGTGGAGCAGACAGCTCACAGACTCAACTTCTATCTGAAGAAAACTTCCTTTAATATTCTACTGGGCTAAGGGGCTTCAAAATCATGTCAATAATTACACAGTGTATTATAATAAGATAAAATAATCCTCACTAGAAGTTGTGAAGGAACCATGGATGAGTGAATGGATGTAAAAATCTCCCTGTATTCGTTTTCATAATTATGTAATTATGGAACATTGTATCCATAATGTTTTCAGATCAATGTCGAGTGACCCTGTGAATATTTGCATGGAGTGGATGTGTAAACGTTACATCGGTTGTCCTGTCTGCCTTCAGGAGTGACATCGGTGACAGCGGCGAGTATACAGCTGTGGCCACCAACGTGCACGGCTCAGCTTCCTCCAAGGCCACTGTCACTGTCAAGAGTGAGTGTGAATCAATGAATGTTGCATTTATATAGCGCTCTTCAAGACACCCAAAGCGCTTTACAGAACCAATGGGGAGACACTTCAACCCCCACCACTGCATAACCCCCACATGGATGATGCGACAGCAGCCATTCTGCACCAGTATGCTCATCACACTGTAGCTAATTCAGTGAAGGGGCAATTCGACCATTAGATACAAGGGATGATTAGGAGGCCAGATTTTAAAGGGCCACAGTGGGCACCAGGCACCACCCCATCACTGGAATGAAATCATGCAGAACCTCTCCTAGAGCTCTACAGCGGTGTTTCTCAAGCTGGCCCTCGAAGACGCCCAGGCAGTCCATGGAAGGGAGCTGGGAGGGAGCAAAAACGTGGACCTGGGGGTTTCTGAGGACCGGGTTGAGAAACACTGATCTACATGGACATCTACTGGTACTAATTATGATGCATGAAGCTAGAAACTAAGTTTTGACAATAAATGTGATAATCTTTGCAAACAAGTTTATAACCTTGCTTCTAGATGAATTTAAGTAGTGCTAATATTTATTAAATCAATCATAATAATAGTGGTTTAATTCTCTATTTAAAGTCTGGTGATGAATGTACAATGTCGTATTCATCTTACATATAGACACTGTGTCAGGCTAGTTAAACCCGCAGGCCTCATATGAGTATGTGTGCTTATTACAGGACCTGGAGAGGAGGAGGAGTTATCGCAGCCTTCACTGCTTTCCTGCCAAAGTAAGTGCCGTGTGACATGTCTCTACTTCAGGGAACAACCAACACTATCAGAATCATGTGTGTATTTTGCCCTATAATCCACAGTGGTGACAGGAAACATCAAATTATGAGAAGTTTAAGAGCACGACTATGTTCTAGAATAGGATTTTATGAACTGCAACCGTAACTGCATGTCCCAGAACATGGCTGATCTTGAACAAATACTGTAAATACAATTTTCTCCATATCATGTAACTCTACACAAAGCTAAATCTTCTGGTTTATACGTTTAATGCTGAAATGTGGAACTGGTCTTGCATCACGGTTGTTTATGAGTGGACATTCAAACTGGACTTGGCAGTCACAGCACATTTAAAACTGAGTTTTAAAATTTAAATGGCAAAATTTATATGCAACCCTATTATTGAACTTCATCACATCATGACAATGGCGAAGCCAGAAATCATAGTGTGAGTGAGCCGGCAGAAAATCAGCAATTCACTCGGCAACAAAATCACGCTACAGCCTCAACCACATATTTATGAGGTTTTAAACAGCATTACTAAGACCAAATAAACAATGAGAAAGAAAAATGTATTTGCCTCTCAATTGGACATTTCCTCCGATTGATCTAACCGCGCACACACATACCTGTCAGACACAATCATTCTATTGTACTTTGTATCGCTCACTGTGAACGCTGAATGGGGGGGTGAGGGGGGTGGGAAGGCCCTCCATGGACCACCTATGCCGTGCTACCATTATAAAATGTGCCATCCGTTAGGCATACTTTCATATTTACCTATAAAATGTTGCTAATACGGCACTTCAGCATTTCTGAAATGCGGATGCCTTCTGACCGTGGAATGTTTAAAATTTCATTTCATTTCTGTTCCACAGTCCCCTTGCTGTCAGAAATACGTTACAGCAAACTTGACATCACCTTCCTGGAGAAGTTTGGCGTGACCTTTGGAACAGAGGGAGGCACGGTTAGCCTGACATGCAAACTGATCATTAACCCGGACCTCGTTAACCTGCCCCCTGACGCTATGTGGTACAGAGATGGTAAGAGCAGCCTGGGGAACCAAGATAACAAAAGTGTGCTTCCCTCTGCATGCATGAATACCTCAAATCGGAATTGATTATCACAGAGGATTCAATACATCAACAGCACTGCTTTATTTTATGGAAAGCTTTAGTATTTACAGAGACCTGGAAAGACTGCTGATTATACAATGCTGTGCAAAAAGTATAAAAAAGATAATTAGCTGTAAAACTTATTTTAAATCTGTCTGTGTCCTGCGTTGCCACTACAAAACCTCTGCTCAGTTCAGTATTTGCAGAAGCTGTTCATGATTCATTATTCATTCTCCAGCACATATTGTTAGTTTAAAGTAACATTACCTCATAAAATTAATTAACTAATTAAACTGAGTGAGCTATTAGTGAAATAATGGAATGGCTGGGGTCCTCTGAGCCGAAGCTCTGCTTCAGTTATCAAACAAGATATTAGCAACTTTTAGGAGAACAAAAGGATTTTGTGTTACTTTTCATTACGTTTTATTGTCATTTTTATATACTCTAATGTAAATTTTTCTCATATTTTAGACAGGACTTTTTTAGGGAGATAAACAGCTTTAAACATAATTTCCTTTGGTGGCCCAGTACAGTATGGTAGTATCAATAAAGGAATATGTAGGAATAACATTTAGCAAAGATTCTCTGCTTTGTACGTAATGGTCCTAAATGATGGTGATTGACCGTGATGGTGTTGATGAAGGACCTGACCTTTTCAGATGAGCTGCTGAAGGAGTCCGAGTGGGTGGAGCTGAAATGTGGGGGCAGTGTGGCTAAGCTGACCCTCCCTCACCTCAATAAGGAGGACGAGGGCCTCTACACCCTCCGCATGTGGACGAAGGGAGGGACTACAGAGAGCAGTGCATACCTCTTTGTTAAAGGTAAGTTTCCTAACCTGGTCCTGGGGGACACAGAGGTGGCCCCCCAGCACCCAGCAATCTGGCCCCCGAAGACCGGACTGGGAAACACTGAATTAGCTACACATTTTAGAACCCTAACTTTTCTTGGGTAGTCTGTTATATAACAGATTTATTTTCCGTTTTTTTCCTAATAAATCTTGTCGTTTAAGCATGCAGTGCACATGGAATTTCTGCATACTGCATTCTCGGCATCCAAACCAGCTGTTTAAATATATTTTATGCATTTAAGAGTTACCAGATTTTTTTGTGTGCTGTCTGCTGGCCTTCGCGCCTCGTCTACAGCTACATCATCTCCCAAAAATTCCCAAAAAAAAATTCCTATTTAGTTTCTTATGCCGACCCCGCTATATATCGAAACCGGAATAGTGAAGTTCGTAATGCAGAAGGTTCGACCGTATTGACTTTTGACTTTCACATAAATACTGCTACTACTACTAGCCTGCAGCTGTATTCGTGCTGTATTAGCTGTGATTAGTCCGAAGTAAAGGCAACTGCTCCCTGTTCTATGTGTGGCAAAAACAGAAGTGAAAACCCATTAATTGTGATACTTTCTCACAATTGAACTGTAGCAAGCAAGATATGGGTGTAACAGCATTAGAAAAGCTTTGAAAAGCAGTAAGTTACTCCTGACGCCGTCCTAAGCAGCTGCCTGCTGCAGCAGCTCCCTTGTGTTTGTTTTCTTTGTTTTTAATTATCACAAGTTTGTGTTTTTCTTTGTAACTATTTAAAATGTGTTTCACGACTGCCATGGTGTGGAACAGGATTGTTCCCCTGCTCTACATTAGCAACGATATGCGATATTTCAATCATGGATGGAAGAATACTGTATGTGTGGAGGGACAGACGTTCACCTACACATGACAGAACACGCTGGACCCGCGTCCCCTGTCCCCCCGAAGCTGGCAGCGCCAGCCGAACCACCAGCAGAGGAACAAAGGGACAAGGCACAAGCCTTAGCTGCCTTATATCACAGTGAGGAACATGAGGTCACTGGCAACCAAGACGGACAAACACTGTGACCTCACATGCTTTACAGAAACCTGGCCGAGGGCCGGAACCCCAGACCGCACTGTTCCAATAGAGGGCTTTACATGTACCACCCTTTGACGGCAGAGTGTGGCTCAGTGGGCTAAGTCTCTCTGCCTGTGATCAGAAAGTCAATGGTTCAACGCCAGCCTTAATACTGAAGTCTGCATGCCCTCGAGCAAGACCCTTAACCTCCAGCTTGCTGTCACCTCCAGAGAACAAGTTAGGGGAGGCACAGTGCATGTAGCACAGGATTATGGTAGGGGTGGCCAGTCTCACCCAGAAAGGGCTGTTGTGTGTGTGGACAGCAGAAGGCAGGGGGACTAGCTGGGCAGAACATCAGTCCATTACAGGTCATGTATCTATATGTGAGCTCACATTACGGGCAGAGCCTATTTTATTTCTATACATTCATATAATGTATTTACATGTCATTTAGGCATCAAGATATAGAATATATATACCTACTCCATACGCAAAACGAACACATGCATATACATGGAATTCCTTCATTTGTTTAATTCATGTCTTTTCTTCACATCTATTTTGCATCTGTGTTACTCTGATGTTATACATGCCCGTAAAATGTCGTCTTAGTTTTCACTGAAATGAAATCCTCACTTTAACCAGAAAAATGACCCCACAGTAGCAGCATGCAGTCTGTCGAGGGGTGAAGTGTCGAGAGGTCTCAGGGTCGGGCAAAAGACCACAAAACGTCCACAAAAAAAAAAATTTGGGATCGGTGATTTATTTGGTCATCCACTCATGTTCTGGCTTCTCCCATCAAGCACACCAAAACAAGAGGAAAAATAAAGAAAACAACAAAGAAAACTTCAAAGGAAAACTAATACAAATAACTATCAAAAAAAAAAAAAACATGTGCAACAGACCTAACGGAGGCCTCTAGTCCCCACACACCTGAGGACCTCCAACTCTGAGAGCGCACAAGTAACTGGGCCCAAAAAAAAACTAACCACTTCCACCCTCTTATAAACCCTAGTCCCCACCCCTTTAATTGGGAACTACCATTCCCTCTGGCTATAGGGGTACCAACCTCCCCCCAAGAGACAAAATGGCAATAAATATAAAGACACTGCATAGTTTCCAAATATACACACCCATCTGCTTCCACCCTTGATGATCCTGCAAACAAAACCTTGGGAGAAAGATACCAGACAATTAATTATTGTGGTAAAAGGCCACTGTCCCCCTAAGATAGTGAGGACGGTTCCATACGCACGGCCTCACACAGTCTGTCTGACTTCTGGGCCGTTGCTGTTCAAACAGATGCAGCAGCTCCTGTGGCTGGTGCCCCTCCAGCCCCCATGGATGTCAAGATCCTCGATGTGAGCCGAGATTATGTGTTTCTGTCCTGGAAACCCCCCAACACCACCACCGAGGGACCAATCACTGGATATTTTGTGGACAGGTTTGTTTGAAAGGTTGAGGTGTGCTCGTAGGACTGCCCAGTCATGGCAAAACCCTAATCTCAACTATGACAGCCTTAACCCTTAACCAGCCATAAACTTAACCAGAAGTAACCATAAACCATAAGTAACCAAACAAAAATACAAGTATTTTGGCATTTTTACTTTTTTGATTGCATTCACGGATTGAGCTTCCCATTGTAGGGACTGAAAAAATGGCCCCCACACCATCAGAATAACTGGTTTTAATCATGTCATTGTGGGGACACTTGGTGCCCCAATGTAATGTATATCTAAACAAGGCTGCTTTTCCACCGTACCAAATACGGTACTTTTGGTGCATTCCTTGTTCCATTGACTTCCAGCCAAGTACCAGTACCAAAAGTTCCAGTACCAAAAGTTCCTGTACCAAAAGTTCCTGTACCAAAAGTGCCAAACCAGCTGAGGTACTGCTTTGGTACTTTGGGAAAGAAATGCCTTCATTGTTGATCGGTTATGCAAACAGCCTGCCACTGAAACACAATACAAACGGCACCTTGAAAAAGCAATTCATTAAAGCAATTATTTATGATCTGGTAGGAGAACAGATACAACAAAAAGATCAGAACTGCATGACAAGAAATTTTGAAAGTATTTTGTTTGTTAAACTAGGATGGCACGTGTATAGCATATAGCGTGCTGTCCTGGAGATTTGATTTAGTTGTAAATATAGTGATGTAATTTTGTTGTGAAAAATATTGGGGTATTTGTATAGTAAATAGGAGTTAGTAAATTTCTCACAAACCCTTCTACGGATTATTTAAACGGCAAGGATGAAAATGATTATGATTGTCTTAGAGAATGCATGCAGCGCTTATGCAAAAGCAGCAGAAGTAAGCTTTAAACTGATGTTTAAACATATGTTAGATAATTTATAAAAGGAATAATAATTAAACTTACAAAGCTAGCTAAGGTTTTTTTTCTAACAGAGAAAAAATGTTTCAGTGAAACCTAAACTCCCTGCGTTATACAGTATACAGAATTGAAAGTAAGAAAACGCCTGACCTTAATCTAGCGATGGCTAGCAATGTAACAGTTGGATGTGATGCTGGTATTAATAATACACTGCAGCCATCTTTCAAATGCAGTGCAAAATGCTGCCTCACATTGTGACGTCCTTCGGCTCTCAGTCGGTTTTATGCCAGTGGAAAACCAACACCTTGAGGTACCGTGCTTTTGGTACTTTCCTGAAGTACAGTACCTGGAACGGTGGAAAAGCACCTGTACACACACACACACAAGAATGATTTACATTACAAAAGGTAAAATTTTTCCATTTGCAAGTCTAGTCTTGTTAGACACATTTTAAAATGCTAAATGTCAGAATGTTTAAACTAGAGAACTATAAGACAGTAAAACTTCTGTTTTCCTCTCTTTATTTAGGCTTGAAGTTGGCACCGAGACCTGGGTCCAGTGTAACAGCGCCCCTGTAAAGATCTGCAGGTACCCCGTGCCTGGCCTGAGCGAGGGCCGCGCCTATCAGTTCCGGGTGCGAGCGGCGAACAGCTCTGGCATTAGCCACCCCTCAAGAGTCTCCGAGACAGTCACAACCCAGGACCCAACCGAGCTGGAACGGCTGCAAGGTATCCATGCAGCGGCCACCGGCACACAAGGCACTTTTTAGTAATTTGGCTGGTGAAAGACAAAAGTTTCATACTTCTTACTTACCTACTTCAGAAATGCTCTATACTACATAGAAACACAAATGTGTTTTTTTTTTTTTTTTTTACATTTAATAACAAAAGCTAAGACTTTCATGCATAACTTTCTAAAAAACATTTTTAAATATTCTTCGTATTTTAAATCAAAACATGCTTCACTGAGTTTTTGTCTCTGTTATACTAGTAATTAAAATTGAAGGAAGACGGGACATTGTAATTCGCCCAGAGGACTTAGAAGGTAAAGTGATTATATTTTTAGCCATTTTGGCATAATCTGCAATATATACAGTTAAGCATTCATGTATGCCATGTAACGCTGACTGATTTACGGTTTTAATTAAAATGTAAGTAGAAGAATAACATTAGTATTATGCCACAGCAGATGTGGAAGAAGAATACAGTGAAGTTTGGTTATTAGTGTAATAATTAGTGTTGATGATGTGTTTAGATGGCAGCGTAGGGCACGGGGGGGCCACACCCTGCATGGGATCTCGTATCCGCAGCCTCACTGAATCCTCCATCTGCAGGTCATGTGAAGGTGCCGGGACCCCCCACTAAAGTGCACGCTTCTGAGATAAGCAAGTCGTATGTGGTGCTGAGCTGGGAGCCACCACAACCTCGTGGACGGGAGCCACTGTGCTACCAAGTCGAGAAGGTGGGCTCCGTTCAGGTTCATGTCCTGTTAGCTGGAGAAGCTTTGTGCTACCAAGTCGAGAAGGTGGGCTCCGTTCAGGTTCATGTCCTGTTAGCTGGAGAAGCTTTGTGCTACCAAGTC
>JAODLC010000045.1:17016343-17028719 GCA_026781145.1 Hippopotamyrus pictus
GACAGCATGAAGCTCTGATCACTGAGAATGTGAGCTGGAGCCTAAAGAAAGCAACTACATCAGTTACCTACAGGGTACAGTAGGAGGGGCCAGTTAGCACTGCTGCCTCACAACCCAAGGACCAGGGTTCAAGTCTTCCCCACCATCATATAGAACCTGCACAGTCAGGTAGCCCAAGACACCCACAGCCTGAGAAAACAGATGGCCAGATTTGTCAGGACATCATCCCTACAATACCATACAGGGTATAGTAGGAGGGGGGTGGCCAGATAGCACTGCTGCCTCACAGCCCAAGGATCTGGGTTCAAGTCCCACACACCAAACCTTCACTGGAAAGGAAAGGAATGATGGCAGCCATGGAGGATGTTTCATCTTAGATACTTCAAAACACCAAACCAAAATGGCACACAACCATTGTGTGAGCACCTTTACTTAAAAAATACTTTAAAGTTAATTTAAAAGTAGGTACTTAGTACTTTCACTTAAGTAAGATTGTTGATGTAGCACTTCTACTTTTACTTGAGTACATATTTTGCAGGATATTTCTACTTTTACTTAAGTACTAAGCTTCAGTACTTCCTCCACCACTGTTGTTACTCCTTATATTCAACTTTTAATTTAGCTTAAAGATCATTGTATTCCCTCAATGGGAAATACAGTATGGTTTTGGGACCGATCCACCACCACAAACACTTTCTCGTTAAACTCAAAAAGTATTTGAAGGATCTTCTTCAAACTTTGCAGACACATTGTCTGGAACAAATGGAACTGATAAACTTTTGAGACAAATTGCCCCAAAACTGAAGCAACATCTAGTGGAAGCAAAGAGTGTTGCAAATAAGTGTATGAATATTTGATGAATCCTATTTGTACCTCAAAGCAATATATGGATGAAGAAAACACACTAGATATCATTTTGAGATAAACTGCATCAAAAATAAATAGGCCATGGAAGGGAATGACAGCCGTGGAGGATATTTCATCTTAGATACTTTAAAAGCATTTCATGAATCTTTTTCAAACTTTGCTAACACACGAAGATGTTAAAATGAACAAATTTTGAGACAAAAAGCACAAAACGCCGCTTAGTGACATCAGAGCGAAGGGTGACTACAGGAGACACTGGACCATGTGAACTAGGCACAAAACGCCGCTTAGTGACATCAGAGGGAAGGGTGACTACAGGAGACACTGGACCATGTGAACTTGGTAACTGTATTACATTTTATTCCCCTATTTACTCTATGTAATCTTTGAGGGATCTTATTACCCACATGGATTATTATTCACAATAACATTACATGGATGAAAATCTACACCTGAGTCAAATCACTCCCAAAGTAAAGCGGCGGCACTAGTCAGCAGTAACGGAGTAGGAGCCATCTTGTGGACACCGGTATCTACGCCACCTAATCTTATTCCATGGTTGTTTTTCAAAGTCTCCTGGAACATTGTATAGGTCAGTGGTTCTGAAACTGTGAAGCAGGAGATGATTTTGAATAAAATGAAACTTATATTTTTTTTCTTGTCCTCAACCACCTTGTTCAGCAGATTTTATCGGTAGTCGGCTACCTGGTCTGCAAAATCAATTATCGGGACCTTGGCAAAATTAATTGTGGGGTATTGAACGTTGGGCTTTTAATAAGCAGTTTTGGATAAATAGGGAGAGTTTGTCGGGTAGGCTTACACGGTATTTCGGCTCAGTAAAATTTATCGCTGGAGAATTTAATCGTATTGCTTAGCCCTAACCCTAGGCAGCACATGAAAGAGCAGGCACAGATCTGGTGAACAGTATGACGGTATGTAAAATTAGATACTGCTCAAGCCTACTGTAGGGGACTAGAGATAGCAGTTGGGGGGTGTAGGATGAATAGTGATTATACAGGGGAGAGGGGTTGAGGGGGCCATTCTGAGAATACACTGTTGTCATTTTCATTGCCTTTTATATGCATTCTCATCTTAACTATTGTTATGGAAATATCGGAGCATGATAAGGGACGAGCGTCTGTAGCACGGAGTGGCCATGCTCCCTTAAGACGACCCCAGGCTCCTTCGCTGTAGGACCATGCAGAGCCATTGGGCCCCGAATGCCTCGCTTGAGGTGTCTGCTTCTAGCACTATGGAGCTATGGAGCCCCCACCGTGTTTAATAGCTGGCAGCAGAAGTGACGGCCTGAAGGCAGCCCGTCCAGAATGAGGAAGCATGAAAGACGGCTGATCAGAGCCCACCTTTGCGGGGTCTGGGTTCAGTGCATTTTACGCCAGACTATGTATCGTTGTGCTTTGATCTTGGAAACAAACATCCCCAGTAGCAACCATGCCGCAGTAAATACTTTGGCTGAGTGCGTGATCTGTGTACCTGCAGTTTGCACACCAGCTATCTGGCCTTTTTGATAGTTTTCTCTTTTTGCTTTGGTGCCAATTGCCTTACTGGGAATTGGTGATCATTGTAATATGACTCACCTTGGTAGTTTGTGATTTAAGGCCTTTTTTCATGCGGTGTTTCTGTCAACCTGTCCAGCCCCTATATGCCTGTACAATATTGATCATACAGCCCGTTTTTATCTTTCTCTGTTTGCTGGTTATTTGTTAGTAGGGGGTTGTGCAGGCATGCTCAGACACACATTACTTTGTTGCAGTCGTTCCTCTGAAGACGGAGCTGGCCTATGAGGTCCTGGAGAGAGGCCGCGTGCGCTTCTGGTTGCAGGCCGCGCGCATGTCCCCCGCCGTCTCCTACCGCTTCATCGCCAACGACAAGCAGATCACCACCAGTGAGGTGGGGGCTTCCAACTCCAGCTAACAGCTTTGCTGTGAATGATGGTGAATTGCGGTGGAATAGCGCTTATCTAGGAAGGACTGCTTTTTGTAAATAATATTCAGAAATGAAAGACCAACAGTAGCAGCCAATAATGTAACAACTGCCATCAACGTAATAATTTTTTTATATGGTAATAGTAGTTATTGGCTGCTACACATATTACATTATGCACAAGAAGTTATTACATTTTTGATTCAGAAATGTTATTACATTATTGGTAAGTTTTTTCTTAACTTTTGCTCTCGCTGAAACGACCAAGAATATGGGGGGCATATTATCGACATTCTTTGTACAGCTGCCTAGTATGATTACAAGTCAATAGAAACAATAGTTAAGTAACTATATTTAGCAATATAATTGCAAAAACATTTCAGTATTTTCAGGTATGAACAGAACACGCAAACATGAGGGGGTTGTTGAATGCTTGATTATTATTTAAACTTTTGATCCATTAAAATTACCCGGAGAACGAAAAAATTATATTCATTCTGTTTGTTTAATGTTAGCCTAAGGAACTGAAGAAATGCTAACATGCCTGTTTGCTTTTCAGTGACACACATGCCGGCTTTTTATCAGAGACAGATGAACAGATGAAGGAGATTCATGATGCATTTTAATAATATTACTTAGGAATTATCATGAGAACAGGCCCCCACTATACATATTGATTTTTGGGCTGGAGTATTCTGTATCTAAATGATAATTGCATACTGTATTCCACCAGTCCAATCAGAATCTTTTTTTTCCATTTTCCATCAGGGCTATAAGTTAAGCCACAGTGTTGAAACAGGAATTATTGAGCTTATGATGGAGCGGTTCACAAAGGAGAGTGAAGGCACCTACACGATTCAGATTCAGGACGGCAAAGCGAAGAATCAGTCGTCTCTGTTGCTCATCGGTGATGGTAAGAGAATAATAAGAAGAGAGTAATGCCATATTAATAGGTCCAGTCAGGTTTAATGAGCTACGGGCAGGCATTGCTGAAGGACATACGATCCACAGTAAGGCTCCAGGGGAAGCGCTGTCATTGAACCAAACTGAAAATCAATGAGAAAAAAAACAGCAAAACAATGGGGCTGCAAGGGGTCAAAAAAAAAAAAAACAGGAAGGTAAAAACCAGTACTAATAAGGGCTATACTTAAAGACAAGAGAAACACAATCAGGAAACCATAAACACACACAGCAAAACCGGGAACAAACACAACAAGAAATGCATCCATGCAGCGGCAAACGCAATGACTGAATTAGGACAAGGGCGAGAACCTAATTACACAGCAACAAGGGTATGACAAGGGATAGGTGTGAGTCATTACTAATTACCAAAACACTAGAGATTAGGGCAACAAGGAACAGGTGAGGGTAATTAACAAGAACTAAGGCATACAAGTAAAACAAAATATTACTGCAAAACCAGACAGACACAGGCAGGAATGACACGAACAGATACAAAAGAAATATCTATGCTACAATACAACGACAAAATAACCAAAGGGGAAAAAACTCAAAATATCCTCCGAAGTTGAGGCTGGTCTCCTGCCAGCCTTGGACCCACAACTGCAGGAGAGGCTCAGTCCTCTATGGCATATACAGCCCATTCAGCGAAACGCACTGGGAACTAAGGGTTGCACCAGATTAGCCAGCGACACCTGCTGGCCAAATGGGGGAAACGAGACAGAAGAGGGTAAGTCAGGGACGAATCCCGGTGATGACTTTGCTTTTTTTCCATTCCGCAGCTTTCAAGGTAGCTCTGAAGGAGGCTGAATTCCAGAGGAAAGAGTACATCAGGAAACAAGGTCGGTTATGAAGAGTGAGGTGACGCTTCTACGCAAATTTAGAAAAAACATATCTATCCATGCTACTGTCCAGTAATGTCTAATATCCATCACTAATGTGTTTTCTAACAGTTTTAAGTTGATACCGGACTGCACACTGTGTGTGTTGGTCTCACTTGAAAAATGACTACATTTTAACTGACATTGTAAATATCTGTTCATCTTCCTTCTAGGCCCCCACTTCCAGGATTATTTGTATTTCCAGGTGGAAGAAGACTGCACTGTGTTACTTAAATGCAAGGTATATCAAACCCCAAAACTATATGAACGTGCTAGCCATCAGCTCGGCTTGGAGTTTTATTCTAATTTCACATGTGCAGTGTTTCTGCTTTGTTTTTAATGATTTACTTCACCTCTGCATTCGTGACAGCTTGCCAACGTCAAGAAAGAGACTGTCTTCCACTGGTATAAGGATGATGAGGAAATTGTTCTCGACACGCCAGTCAACGTGATGTCTGGAAGCTGTGCACTTCCTATCCCACTGGTAACATCGTTTCGATTTTAAAATGCCACACTAAGGCTAGGACCACCTCTCGGGTGTGGTGCAGTACTCGCACAATATTGTAGTAAGTAATTGTGCAAACCAAGACTCTTATCCTTTCTATTGATCAAACAGGATGTAAATTTGCGGTAACATTGCAACCGCATTGCTTATCAGTAATTATATCTTCCCTTCTTAACAAACAGCATTGCATTGCTGTTTATAGATTTATCTAAAGCAGACACTGTTCATCGTGTCTTATTACTGAATAGGCCATCCTCTGTTGGCTTAGATGGAACGGTAGATCTTATATCTCATGTAATCTAATTTAAACTCACGGCTGACAGAACTCACTGTGAATCCTGTAGATGACATAGGCAGTCGCCCAGGGCACCAACTTGACAGGCAACTCATTTTGCCTCAGAATGGGCGGCGCCAGCAGTGATGCTTGCCTAGAGTGCTACATCAGCAAGGACCGACACTGGAAAATGCAGTGGTGCATTTATTCACTTAGCAAATTTGGTGCATTTATTCACTTAGTAAATTTGGTGCATTTATTCACTTAGTAAATTTGGTGCATTTATTCACTTAGTAAATCAACGGGATTGGGTCTGCGGGAAGACAGCTGAATTTTCATCTAATTAAACTGCGCTTCCCGCGTCCTTTCTCTGTGATCCTGGAAAAGGAGCTGTCATAACGTCATACATTACTCCCTATTAAATACCGATCTCTTTAATGTAAAAAACATTTTAGCAACATTGAATGGATCTGGATGTGAACACTGACTTATTGTAAGAGCCAGGGAACCCAGTTAGACCAGTGTTTTCCAACCCGGAAAAGGAAGCAAAAACATGGACTGTAAATAAAGTCAGAATTAAGGCTTCAGAATTTAAATTTGCTGTGAATGATGGTGAATTGTGGTGCAATAGCTGTAATATCTTTATATTCAAAGAAGGATGAAAATTCAGGTGTTCAGGATAACACTTGACTAAATAATGACCCTAATGTGTCTAGGGATAAATTCCTTGTTTTTTTTTTATTGTTCTTTAGTTTTCCAGGAAAGATCAAGGTATTTACAAAGCTACCCTTAGTGATGACAGAGGAAAAGATGTCTCCCTGTTCGACATTTCGGGCAAAGGTATCGGCACATAGAACATATGAGATATTCTCATCCATTTTATGGATCTTCTCCTCATTTAATTCATATTGGTGGTTTATTAATCTGAGGTTAATTCCTCATGAGTTCTGCTGATGATTTTATGTATTTATTTCCGTTCTCTTCATGCAAATATCAACTTTGCTTTTTCTTTATAGTGTTTGAAGATATTATCAACGGCATTGCTCACATTGCTGGTATGGGCCATATGTTCATATTTATCTCTATATCTTTTATTTTATACAGTAGAGATTCCCAACCCCCCCAGTCTTTGGTCAGTATCGCACCAGGCCGCGGTACATGTGGTTACGGAGGGCTTGGTTAGTTTCCAAAAATAAACTTTATATTTATAAATATACATTATATTAATATATATATTTATATTTATATAAATGGAAAAATTTAAACTTGTGAAATCGCCAATGGACCTTCATGGGTCCGTCATATTCTTGTACGACACAGACTGGTCCAGGAACATCAAAAGTTTGGGAACAGAGGTAACTCTAGGCTTTTGTGCAAAGTGAGAGAGCCCACTCAGTCATTCATCCAAAAAAATTGGTAAAAAGAAATTGGTAAATACATTTATAATAAATAATTATTACACATTGAAATGATTAATGATTTTTAAATATAACTTAGCAGTATAATTTAATTTTATTGGAAGTAATAAGTTCTAATAGTATTTTAAATTGACCAGTATTTGGCGGTTGGGAGCCACTATTCTAAAGCATAGTACGCTGTTGTGTTACTGCGTGCTCTACAGAGACAGTACTGTATACACTTTTGCTTCATTATGAAATGTATGTAATCCCTCCTAAATGCATTTAAATCCCTGAATTTCTATAGTCTTGCTTTGTGCTGTGCCTGGATTTATTTGTGACGTATTTAAAGAGTCCAGCAACAGAGCGTGTAAGTGAGGGTTACCGGCTGCCTCTTAGCACCGCTCGCCGCTGAAAGCCCGTCCCGTCCCGTCTGCGGCAGGCTCCTCCGCGTCCGAGCTGGTGCTGCAGTGCACCCCCGAGGGTATCCGGCTGCAGTGCTACATGAAGTACTACACCGAGGAGATGAAAACTCACTGGTTCCACAAGTATGCTCATTTTTCTCTTCCTAAAGTGATCAATTCAGTCCTCGATCTCTTTCAGCATCTTTTTAATATCCATTCTGCCACAGCCACAGGCTACTTGCGTATGATTTTGAGTCCAGCATATAATACAGTTGTAAGTTACAGGGTAGTTAAGTACTTTGTGCCGTGGTAGATGTAGTGTTATATATGGCTGTAGGTGTCATAGAGATGTAGGGAAGGGTCTGTCTGCCCCTTTCACTCCCAAAGATTCCATTTATATGACATAAAAGGGTTTGCCTAAAAAATAAAAGGCTAAAAGTGCTGGTCTATGGCCATGCTTTTGTTGCCAGTTAAAAAAGAATCCTCTTTGGTTTCTCATGATTTTTGCATACACTGTATATAAGGCAAGGCTTTCTTTGTCAAAAGCACATATAGTCAGATTTTGTGTTTTAGACCAGAGGACTCATCAGGTTTAAAAATGTTTTTTTATACAGCATTTATTCAAAAATAAAATAAGTATTAGGGCTGTTGGGTACCTTCTTATCATTTGTATGCCTTGATATACAGTTCAGGATCTGTCTGGCTTTTGATTCCAAGGCTTTTGAGCTGGACTCTGCAGATTCTTCTCATAAATCACATGGATGTGCACCTTGCAGCTCATATTAGGATATTTAATAAAAAGTGCTGTGAATTATGGGAGACACCATCCTGGAAAGCGTGTCAGAAAAGCGCCTTGTCTTACGATTCAGGGAGAGCAAGATCTCGTCCTCAGAGAAGATGAGGATCGGCGGCACTTCGGAGATGGCCTGGATGCAGATCTGCGAGCCCTCCGACAGGGAGAAGGGCCATTACACCATCGAGATCCTGGACGGCATCACGTCACACACGCGCACCTTCGACCTCTCTGGGCAAGGTGGGGACCTTTTAAGCAGCACCGTGTAAGGCGTGAAAAACAATGACCCGAGTAATGAGCCTGCCCCATCACAGTGAATTAAAATGAGTTTTATCTGAATTGCCCAATAAACAGCTTCACTATCTTATAATGAACCCAACTCTGTATATTAATGAAATACTCTAGATACTTTCTGATAGTACTAAAATATCACTTAAGCTTACATTGTCTGCGACATTTTGTGTAGATAGCATTGCGGACGATTAGTTTTTGACACGAGTATTGTCATTACAGCGTACAATGAGGCGCACGCAGAGTTTCAGAGGCTGAAGTAAGGCACCCATCGCATGCGCTATTATCCGTTAAAAAACAAAGAATTTCCCATCTGCTTTTATATCCTAAATGACCTGTAAACTTTGACGCTTTCTCACTGTATTTTCCATTTGTTTCCAGGGCAGCAGCGTTTGCAGAAAAGAGTAAGCATCCTGACAGCACTGCATTTACAGAGTGGTCCTGGTTTGTTATATGTGTAAAGTGAAACCTTTATGCTGCTTGTTTGCATATTCAGATCGCGGCAGAGTGGTCGGTGGACTCCCTGATGTCGTCACCATCATGGAGAAGAAGGTAAAACATCCATTAACTGATTCTTATTATGCATTTTTATTTATGCAGACATCTGAGCTTATGAATCAAATCTGTACCTATAGCTACTTGTATGAAGCCTGATGAAAACATGTAACATGTATTTTAAGTTAAAAATATAAATGAAAATTTTATTTTAATACATTAATGTTTCAAAAAAGACCGGTTTTATCAAATTAAAGTTAAAAAATTAAATCAAATGGCGTGGAATTTAAAAAACCTGATCATTTGAATCTAAGAACCATAACAGTAATCCGGTTTATTATGTTCAAAGAGTTACTGGTGAGTAGGGTTGGGAATTGACAGAGACCTCCCAAAGAGACACTGTATTGATATTTGTTTGACGATTTTAGGTGTGTCGTGTTCCTTTTTTTGTCAGGTCAACATTTAAAGTAAAGTAATGGCTGGCCTACACATATTCCTCATGTGCAGTCTGGTTACATCATTTTCAGTTCTGAACACACAATTAAAGGAATTAATGCATTTCTTGACACAGACAAAAACTAAATTCACAAGTAAGTGTTCAATATGGTGGTGTGGCATGGTGGAGCAGTGTTGGCATCTGGGTCTCTGCCAGGGTTCCACCTTTGTGGAGTTTGTATGTTCTCTCCATGTTGTTGTGGGGTCTCCTCCAGGTAATCTGCTCCCCCCCCCCACAGTGCAAAAACATGCTGAGGCTCATTACAGTTACCAAATTGTCTGTAGGTGTGCCTGTGTGAGTGGACGGCGTGTGAGTGGACGGCGTGTGAGTGGACGGCGTGTGTGAGTGGACGGCGTGTGTGAGTGGACGGCGTGTGTGAGTGGATGGCGTGTCAGTGGATAGCGTGTGTCGGTGGATGGCGTGTGTGAGTGGATGGCGTGTGTGAGTGGATGGCGTGTGAGTGGATGGCGTGTGTCAGTGGATGGCGCGTGTGAGTGGATGGCGCGTGTCAGTGGATGGCGTGTGTCAGTGGATGGCGTGTGTCAGTGGATAGCGTGTGTCGGTGGATGGCGTGTCAGTGGATGGCGTGTGTCAGTGGATGGCGTGTCAGTGGATGGCGTGTGTCAGTGGATGGCGTGTGTCAGTGTGCCCTGTGATAGGTTGGTGCCCCATCCTGGAATGTTCCCTGCCTTATGCCTATAGGCTCTGGAGCCCCTGCGACCCTGAACAGGATAAGTGGTTTCAGATGATGGATGTTCAATACGGAAATCATATAAATACTGGCTGTGATTTTGGCTGGTGCTAGAGAGCTCAAAGACCCTCCGATGTCATTTAAATCAGGAGTGTTGGAACATTTTGGATTCCTAATAAATTATATCAACACTAGAGAGAGTGCAGTTGATAAGACCAAGATTTTCTGTTACTGGAAACACATCCAACATGCTAACTCATTTGAGACGGCGTCATGTGAGTATTTGTACGTCTGGAGCGCAGCGGAAACAGCCTCTGCAAGTTAGTCTGCCCTTGGCATTTAAGTTGCTTTAGGCAAGAAATTCAGAGCGGGCTAAAAAAAGAATTAGTAGGGTTGTAGGGATATGTGACCATAAACGGTATAACAGGGTATTTAGTTCATTATGATTGTTATGATCCTGTCATACTTTTGATTTTTGTCTTACATATTTATTTTTATTGTGGAAACAAGCATCTCTGAGGATTTTTTTAGACGTCAACAGACACATTGTCACATGTTTGTTTACGACTGTCCCTATACTGTGTTTGCATTTTAAATAGTAAATAGTTTGAAAACAAACCAAATTGCACCAAACGTGAACCCAAGCAGGTTCCTTAATTGAGATTGAAAAATCTCTGCACATGTTTGCTCATTCATGATAATACCATGTCAGACTCGCACATGTCAGAGCCTTAACAAAATTGGGCTGTGTGCAACTATTCAAATAAATATATTAGAAGTAACAAACGAGACCAACATAATTACAGTAAGCTACATTTGAAATTACATGTAAAAATCAAATTCTAACTCTAAAAATTGCCACCACAAAGAATTGCGATTTTGTAGTGGAATCGATCTCCTGCCCACCTCTGCTGTTTACCTCTGTAATTTTAAAGCTATGCAAAGGATACATTTATTCATGTAACAATATCTGTGAACTTAGCGTTTCTTTTGTTATTATGAACGCTAGCTATACATTTACAGACATTTGGCTATACAGATAAGGTATTTGCATTGGCTCTGATTATCCACGGTGTATTAACAACCTTTATTGTGCAGTGAGTGGCCGTAGAAGCCATTAACATCCCCGGCCACCTTCTAAATGAAACGGCCTTTGTCTCTCCGCCTTCTTTGTAGACTTTGAGCCTGACCTGCACCATATGGGGCGATCCCACCCCTGAGGTCACCTGGTTCAAGAATGAGCAGGAGGTGATTCCTGATGACCACATTTTGATCTCCTTCGAGGGCGGAAAGTTTTCAAGTCTCACCATCAAATCTGTGACCTCCGAAGACTCCGGGAAGTACAGCATTAATGTGCGGAACAAGTACGGTGGCGAGTTTGTTGAGATAACTGTAAGCGTCTATAGGCAGGGTGAAGAGATCCCTGAGCCAAAACTGGGACAGAGGCCCGGGGGGGCCGCAGCCGCCAAACCCTCCCCCCAAGCATCTCAGCCCGCTAAGTCCCCGATGCCCCCACCCCAGAGTGCTAAGTCCCCCACTCCCGCTCCCTCGGTCAAGTCCCCCACCCCCTCTAGTGGCGCGAGGTCCCCCCCCCCGCGCCAGGAAGCCAAGTCGCCCACCCCCCCCAGAAACGTGAAGTCCCCCACTCCCCCCAGGAGGAAGTAAAAGGGAAATGTGGGGGCAGCTATGCGAGGAAAGGCAAGAGAAAAGAGAATTACAATCATAAATTAACTGAAAGAATGAAAAGATGAATCTTAAAAGTAGCATGAGAAATATGTAGAGTGCACCTCCTCAGTTATTGAAGTGTCTGAATTCACATATAAAATAAAAAAATTAGAAAAGTAAGAAACGTTTTATTGGTTTCTTGAATCAGTCTTAAAAGCTGTAAATCAAGTTTGCCACCAGAGTCTGAGATGAGTCATGTGCTTCTGTAGGCTAAATGTGCTGCTTCTAGCAGATTCTTCCACAGGAAGTTAACCTGTCACCTCTCCAGATAAACAAACACAATCACCTGGTGCCACTTACCTCCTACTTTGTGCCAATAAAGCATTTGAATCACCCTCCCTGTGTTTTCTGATGTTGTCTCTCCGTAGATGACAGTTTCCATATTACTGTTTAAAGTGGTGGAATGAAAATGCATGTTAGAATAAATGCTGTATCAATCAGAAACTGGGAATGCAGTTTACAGAGGCAGCCGCCAGTCAGCACACCTCATGTAAAACCTCTCACTTCACAGACGGATGCCTGCTTATAACAATTTAACTGGTTAACTGACAGGAAGCAGCGAGTAGTTATTAGAAGCATAATGTCACAGTGGGCCTGCATTCATAGTGGGGTACTGCAGGGTTCAATTTTAGGACCACTATTGTTCCTAATTTACA
>JAODLC010000045.1:17029840-17042717 GCA_026781145.1 Hippopotamyrus pictus
GAGTGCCGCAGGGCAGATTGGGGGGGGGGGGAGGTTCCTCTTTCTTCGGCATTGTATTGGGTCACTATAAAAGGTTATGCGATGTGAGAGTGTTACCCTGATTTTTACCCACCTGTACTGCGCTGAACCATCTTGACAGGCATATAGAAGATAATGAACGAAGCAGGGGACTCCAGTGTGAAGGTAGAGTTTCTGAGCAAGGTCATGTGACGTTTTACCCTTTAGAACAGTTTTGTACAACAATGTATCTGTCTTATATATGTCCCATGTGTTTTGCACAATATCGTAATAAACAGCGAGTCGTTTTAAAATCGGTTAATGAGGAAATCTAGAAGACGTGATATTTTTAAATCTACATTTATGAAACAAAATGATTGTTAGCAAACAAAAATTGGTAAAATGTAAATTCAGCTGTACTGTAATGGCATCTTGACAGGAGTAAGACCCGATGTCTTTATAAAATAACATTAAAACACTACGGTAACACTTAAACTGATCAGTTTTTATTTATCAGACATACAAATCATTTTTGTAGTTTTGGTAGTAGCTGGTAAGTCCTTTTAAAACTCGGCGCTGATTTCCAGACGCCCCCGATCCAGCCGGGCGGTCATCCGCACCCCCCCCCTCCCAGTGCAGACTCTCCTGAGATTTCACACAGGTGTGAGGCGCTGTTGACTGTACAGCCCAGTGTGAGGCGTCCAGTGGATGAAAATGTCACAGGAGAGGACAGTGGCACCTCACAAGGTAGTCAGCTACTCGGTAAGCCCTCTGTGATCCAGCGGCATATAAAGGGAGAGCATGGATGTGGGTACCCTAGAGTCTCACAGCGTCTCTCCTTCCTACTCAGCCATTGCACACATAAAGCAGGTGATGACCAAGGAGGCCATCAGCCTGGTCCGGTTTGAGGCCTCAGATTTACATGGCATCTCCCGCTCCAAGATGGTCCCGGCCCACCACTTCCAGGTGAAAAAGGACATTCCAGTGATTCTCAGCTGCAGTGTAATTGGGAAGAGATTCCTTTTAAGCGGTGGCTGGAAAGGCTTTGTGGCTGGAAAGGTTGAGTAGCCCTGCATTAAATCACACTCAGGTTAACATGCTGCTACTGTAGGGAAGCGTTTGCTTTTGCTTCTTCTTTAAGAAAAGATGTTTGAAGAATTATATCTGGAAAAAAAAATTCAGCAGAGTAGGAAAAACATTTCTATGTTTATAAAGAAACGTGTGAAAAAAATAACATGGTAAGTATTGTTTTTTAGAAAGGTTACGGTTTAAAATATGTTTTGAGTAAATCTAATATTTCGTCCCAGCAGCCTTTTTTTTTTTCTCATTTTTGGTCTTTAGATGCATATTTAGATACATACTCAGATGTATCTGGATCTGTCCATAACGCAGACTCTCCTTCTCAGGAGAACTCCCTGCATGGAGTGGCTGTCCCACGGAGCTGTCTGGAACTGACCCTGAGTCCTCAGGACAGTGAAGTGGATCACATGACTGCAGCTGGCTTCAGCAGCGACGTGCTCCTTGTCCCCGACCTCCGGACGTTCAGGAGCCTGCCCTGGGCCGCTCAGACGGCTCGGGTGATTTGCGATTCCTGCTCCATCGCCGGGCTCCCTCTGAAAACCGCCCCCCGCCACGTGGCCAGTCAGGTTCTGGCCCAACTCCACAGCTTGGGTTTCTCTCTGCGGGCGTCTTTCTCCTACGAGTGCTGCATCTTCAGCGTGCCTGAGAAGATCAGCTCCAAGACGCTCCTCTTTCCAGGCGCGACCCTGTTGAGCAATGACCTGCCCTTTTTCCACCTGCTGGTCAGCAGCATGTACCTCATGGGCACCGACGTCGACAGCTTCGCCACAGCCAGCGGGCCGGGCCAAATCGAATTTTCACTCCGTCCCGAGTTTGGGATCCGTGCCGCCGATAGCGCCTTCACATTTCGCACCGGCATCAAGGAAACCGCACGCAAGCAAGGCTACCTTGCCAGCTTCCTCAGCAACAGTAGTTTCTACAACTGCGGAGTTTTCTCTCACAGCGTCTGGGATGCGGCTGGAAAGAGGAACCTTTTCCATTCTGCTGGTGGGGAGCTGTCAGAGATCGGAAGTAAGTGGCTGGCTGGGCTGCTCCACCACTGTGCCGCCCTAAGCTGTCTCTCGGCACCTAGCGCCACCTGCCGGCGATGGCTCGCTAAGGCGGCCAAAGAGCCCCGACAGGCTGCCTACGCTACTTATGGGTGCAACGACAACAGCTGCAGCTTCAGCGTGAAGCTGCACGGCGGCAAAGGGACGCGAATAGACAGCATGCTGGGCTCGGCCATGGGGAATCCGTACGTCGTGTTTGCGGCCACGGTGGCGGCCGGGATGGATGGCATCCGGCAAAACCTCAGCATTCCCAGTGGAAACCTGATTCAGCAAAAGAAATTCCTCATTCCCTGCAAACTGGAAGAGGCGCTGGATGCCTTGGATGAAGATCGTGTCATCAGAGGGGCCTTAGGAGATGCATTTGTGCAATACTTCATTGACATGAAAAGACTGGAGATGGAAACAGAAGAAATGGATGCAGAGAGGGATAAATTCCTGGAATACTTTATTTAGGATGAATGTCACATCTTGGGGCATATTTGTATCTTACTGTAGTGAAACAAAGTATTAAAATTGCTGAATATTGAACATCCACAAAATAATGTGTGCTTTTAAAAATACTAAAAAGAATGCCTATATAATATATAAACTCTTCTAACATCAATCTAATTAACAGCAAGATCACTGATCACTTTTCATGACTGTAGCTAGGCTGCCGTAAAATATGAACAAAAGGAAACATACCTCAAGTAACACTGATATAAACTTACATTCATTCATTTATATATATATATAAATGACAGAACCATAAGGTCAAGGAGGCGATGTGGGCAGACGGCCTGGGGGCCCTGTGCCTGAGGAGGCGATTGAATATTCCAAATAAAAAGCCTAATTGGAGGAGGAGGGCAATAAACAGCCTATCGAATATCGGCAGACGCTCACGGTCACTCGCTCACAGAAAATAAAGCTGTGGGTTGTCGACTGGATTTGCGGAGACAAAATGGATGTTACTAGAAACCGATTGTTTCAAAAGAAAAAAGAAAAAGGAGCAAGTGGCGGACATCCCGCCTCCCCCCCGAAGTCCCGGACACCTCCCACCAACAGCATCAGCTCCCTGACTCCGAAAATGAGGTGCAAAGTCCCAGAATCATCTTCTGTGCAGCTATTCAGCGGTGATAAAATTATTTGCCAAGCAGCTTTACAGCCAGCTTCTGCCCCCCCCCCCAGGTGCTGGGGTAGAATTTAAATTTTTATTCCCGAAGTTTGCTGTGTGACTGGCCATGACATTCATTTCCTCATAGCCCTTCATCACGATGCTACCGCCCTCTTGTGGTCAAACACAAAACACTTGGCGTTGAATATGACGTTACGAAGACTTTCTTTTTGAGCTGCTTCAGACAAGCGTCAACGCTGTGACTCAGCGACTGATTCTGCAGCCCCACAGCCTTAGGGATGAGTGTTTGGTTGCTGCTCCCACTCTGGCTATAGATTTTCCATGTTCTCCCACAGCTTTTATAGGTTTTCTTCTACAGTCCAGAGGAGCTGCCCCATCCACGAGCAGCTTTTTCCTGCTGCACTAGCTGCTGAATGATCTCCGTCGACTTCCCTGTGAGCTGTTACCTGTATGACTCAGCAGTACCTGTGGCTGTAAACAAGGTCGCTGTTTCGAATCCCATCATTAGCAGAGTGATTTTACCATTGGACCCTTGAACAGACCCCTTAACGCAGTGCTGAAGAGACTGGCTGCCCCTGCTTTCACAACTGTACCCCAGATAAAAATGTCTGTCAGTTAAATAAACGGAAATAAATAAAATAAATTGCTCAGAAACACCAGACGACTCTTCCCTTATTCATGAAGTACCCCAGAGCTGTCTTTATGCAGTAACCGAGAGAGTTGGATCTCCTGCAGATGAAGCCAGATGTCTTTTTCCATCCATCCATCTTTTATAGTATTAATCCAGGACTTGTTTTGAAAAGGTTACTTTTCACTGGAATGTATTATCATTCTGTGTGTCCTTTGTTGTCTTATCCTTCAACAACTCATCCAAGTTGAATAATACATTTACTGAAGTCAATGGACTGATTAATTCACTACTCACTGCTATTATGATGTCCATAAACCATTACCTGTAAAGGGGTGTTCCCTGCCTGCAGTGGAAATCACATTAAGGCAGGCCTCTCAATGATTAAATGGCATAGGAACCCCAGGGACACAGTTTGTTTATTGGTTTATGTTTATTAACATTCTTGTACTTAAATTGTTTCCTTATCTTTGTTCCCTTTTTTACTTGGTAAGTATTTTGTGAATTAGGTAGTATACTAGTATTCCTTTAAGAATATGAGTAGATTTCTTTCTCTCACGCGGCAGTATGTGTTAGGAACTCAAGGGTTTCCATCACTGGGGTACGGCATGGTGCAGGCTGAGGAAGGAGCGGACGATCCATTTGCGGCTCAGAGGAACACAGAGGTTTATTAACAGAAACTGAAAACACTGGGGACACTAAAAAAACAAACGGACCATGAGGGGTCAAGAAGGAAGGAAGGAAGGAAGGAAGGAAGGAAGGAAGGAAGGAAGGGAGATCAAACAGGGAACCTAAGAAACTGACAGAGAAACAAGGAAACAGAACCTAACACTAGGGGAATAACAAAGACAGGTAAAACGCAACCATAGGCACAAAGCAGAAACCAAAACCAAATACAAATCACAAAACACAACTAGGAAAATTAATACAAATTAAACACTAGTGAACAAAATCCACAAAATACAAAAACAGAGGAGGGTGGATTTCAGCACACGACAGAGGGGTTTATAAACAGCCACACATTCAGGTCATTGAGCCATTGGAAACACACTGAAGATTTTGACAACAGGGAGGACAGGATGGCCAGAGACACCTGCTGGCCAAATGGGAAGGAGCCATGAAAGTCTTGGATAGACAGGTGCAGACCCTGAGTATGTGAGTGAAAAATGTTTAGTTAATAGGTTTTAGGGAAGGTGAGGGCTTAGGGCTACATGATTTTCTGACAGGATTGTACTCACAGGAGTGTAAATATAGAATTATTCCTGATGGAAGGAGAATATCGAATGGATATCGTCTGAATGTCAAAAGTAAACTGTTTGCTTTAAAGAAGGATTTGCAGTGGAAAGTTTTTGTTTTACTTGAGTGCCAGGGCAAGTCGGTAACAGCAACGTTTGTGGATTAAGGACACTGTGGAGTCTACAAATGGCACTATATCATGTCAGAGCTGTTCATACAGAATGATGCCATAGTGTTAGATCAGTACTTATGAGAATAATGACTGACAAACACCTATCAGCCATGACATTCAAACCACCTGCCTAATATTGTGTGGGCGCCCCTCGTGCCACCAAAACAGCTCTGACCCATCGAGGCATGGACTCCACAAAGCCTCTGAAGGTGTCCTGTGGAATCTGGTACCAAGATGTTACCAGCAGATCCTTTAGGGCGTACTCACACTTGGCCCAGTTTCCCTGTACCAAGCCCCAAGTACGATTGTTCTCACTCCCCCGCTGGGCTGTACTCACACTGCACTTAACAATCCGGGCCTGAACACACTTTCATCATCATTGCATGACATTTTTGTGTAGATCAGATTGGACTTGTTTGTCCAGGATATCTCAAAGATGCTTGATCAGATTGAGATCTGGAGAATTTGGAGGCCAAGTCAACACCTTGAACTCTTTTTCACGTTCTTCGAATCATTCTTGAACAGTTTTTGCAGTGCTGCAGGGTGCATTATCGTCCTGAAAGAGGCCACTGCCATCGGGGAACTGTTGCCTTGAAGGGGTGTACTTGGTCCACAATAATGTTTAGGTACATGGTACGTGTCAAGGCAACATCCACATGAATGCCAATGCCATGAATGCAAGAATGGTTTTGCAGCAGAACAGTGTCCACTCTGCCTCCTCCTGTTTGCCTTCTTCCCCGGATAAATGATGCACATGCACCCGGCCGTCCACATGATGTAACAGAAAACGTGACTCATCAGATCATGTCACCTTCTTCCATTCCTTCATAGTCCAGTTCTGACGCTCACATGCTCATTGTAGCTGCATTCGGCAGTGGACAGGGGTCAGCATGGGCAGTCTGACCCATCTGTAGCTACTCGGCCCCATACACAGCAAGCTGTGATGCACTGTGTGTTATGACACCTTTTTATCAAAGCCAGCATTAACTTCATCAGCAATTTATGCTAGAGTGGTTCTCCTGTAGGACAGGAGCAGACTGACCAGCCTTCGCTACCCACGGACATCTGTGAGTCTTGGGCACCCATGACTTTGTTGCTGGGTCATAGGTTGGAATTCCTTGGAGCACTTTTGGTAGGTACTGACTACTGCATTGTGTGAGAACACCACAAGACTTGCTGTTTTGGAGATGCTCTGACCCAGTCATCTAGCCATCATAGTGTGGCCTTTATCAAAGTCGTTCAGATCCTTACATCCTGTCCATTTTTCCTGCTTCCAACACATCAACTTCAAGAACTGACTGTTCTCTTGCGTATGTGTGTAGAATTTAATCATTTACATGCGCTTCCTGGCTCAGCCAGCAGATGGCAGTGGAAGTAGAGAGCATCGTGCAGTGAGGGGTGAGAGTGAAATACCATCAGATTTGAATGTCTCTGGCTGGCCGTCGCAGGGCAGCCCACTGGCAAATATGTGCAAAAATCTGAATACAAATGCAGCCCAAGCCCATTTATAGCTTTCTTACCAAACGCTGCTGCAGATGCCACTTCCTACAGAGCATTTAAAAGTGCTTAAGATTTAAATAAAAATGGTGTCTAGAACATTAAAGGGACATATGTTTTACTTGCTCTATGAATTATTATATAATTTATTATGCACTGTAATTGTTAATCTAAAATCAATAAAAGATTCACTTTAATAGGGGATGGAGTTGACTTATATTTCTGAATTATATGTACAGTAGATGGGAAGATGAGAAGGGCATGGAGCTTCCAGACTAAAGCCCAGGTCAGGGACAAGCTTTTTCTGTGTGATAGAGACATGAGGCTGTCTTCAGCCTGATGTAGCTTTCTTGCAGTTTCATCCTCGGTTAGAGCTGGAGCAGCCATCTTGGATATTGGCCTAGTTTGCCCAGCTTGTTGTTTTCGAGGGGTACAATAAACTGCCTGTAACATTTTTCAGTCCTAATGCCAGAGGTAAGTTGTAAGAATGGTAGTTTATCCACAATCAATGCATATTCTGATGTTGATAATGTACACCGAGACATTCAATCTATTATTAATAATATCATGAAAAATCGAATAAAAATCTTGGACTTCGGAATCATTCATTAGTGTTATGATAAAGTAATTTTGAGCCTCCTTCAGCTTAAGCTAGTTTCCTTCTACTCCAGTACAGTAGGTGGCAGCACACATATCTTCTCGGGTTCCCAAGTGGAGGGCACGTGCCTTTTATGTTTAGCTTTTTTTCCCCACTTCCGCCTGAGCGGCTCCTTCCGTGTTCCGTGCAGCCGCAGCGCCGTGACCGCGGTGTTGCTGTGCTTTCAGGTTCCTCTTTATTCCAGTATACAGACCCTCGGTCCGACATGATGCACAGTACCGCCGCTGGCGGAGTTAGGTGCTCTCCGGCGCTTGGGACACGGACCTCGCAGCTTGGCCGGGACTTGTAGAGAGCCGCAGGCGGACCGCGGAGCCGCTGTCACTGGAGGAGGCGACAGCCCGCCTTGCGCTCCGGGCTCTTTAAACTGAGGCCCAGGCTGCGCTAAACGGGCCTGAAACGCATTTCTTGACCGGAGATCCCGACACCAGCTACCGAAATATGAGATAGAACCAATTCTCGGCCCATCTGATGCGTAACTTGCAGTTCATTACAATGTGGTTCGTGAATCTTCGGTATGGAGTGGGGGGCCTGTCCGATCTAACGTCGGATCCTTAAGCGGTCCTGATACGAGAAGCCGCCGGATGCCCAGCTTTCTGCTTACCGCGGGAGATAAAGTCACTGCTGGCCGCAAGGCGAACGCATAATCCACGTGTAGCGCTCCGCTGACCGAAGCTTATCGCCACGGGGGCGCCGGCATCGTGCTTTTTATTACACTGGAGTGGAGACAGCGTATCCCGAGGGGACGCTGTTCACAGTGACACCGCCTGCTAGGCTGGTCGTTCTCCTGCCCGGGCCGCCTGTCGGGTTCCGCGGCTGATTTAGGGAAGCGGTGACGAGCGGAACCCATCGGTTATTCTAATAGAGGTGATTAAATATGACTGATAAATAAGCGCGATCGGGGTGCTGACGTTATTATTCACGGGCAGAGCGAGCCTAGCCACCATGCAGGCGAACTTGGGCTAAAGGAGAAGCCAGCGGGGGTCCGCGATGGCCGGCCGAGCGGGGCCGCACAAGCCCTCCGCCACCTAAGCGCCGTGTTTTCGCCAAACGCGCCGAGAGGCGCCGCTCCGCTGCCTCCCAGCCTGAGAGGGGACTTTCGGGCGAATAGGCCGCTTCTGCTTCCCTATCCCGATCGGCCGCATGCCGACGCCTGGGCTCTTCCAAGGCCGGACGAGGGGACTTGCAAGCTCCTTTTGATCAGATCTGGTCGCTTTTTGAGATTAGAGAGGTGCGCCCCACTATAGCGGAGCCGTACCCGGTAGTCCCGAGAAACGGATAAGGCGCACGGTTCTCCGAGCTGCCCGTCAAAGCGCTTGGTAAGTGGATGTTAGTGGCGCCCTGGTGTATGCGCTGATATGGACGGGCCAGGCCCTAGGCAGAGCCGGCGCACCCGCTCCCAACGCGACAGGGAGCGCCTGCGGAGGAGGGCCGAGTCGCAGCGCAGGGCGTCGTCCGCGTCCTCCGACTCCGAGCGGCCGGCAGTCGCCGAGGACGGAACCGGGGCGACTGTCCGTCTGGATCGCGGTGCCGAGTCTTTGTGCGGCCGGCGCAGGCCGCCCCGCCGGCGGAAGAGAGAGTCGGTGTCCAGGGAGGAGGACATCATCGATGGGTTCGCCATCGCCAGCTTCGTCAGCCTGGAGGCCTTGGAGGTGAGCGGCCGAAGAAATGCAGGGCGAGGCTGCGAGGCCTTGAGGTGGGGGGTGACACGGCCTTGGGTCCTTTTCCTGGAAATACCTGAATTCTCAGGCTCCCTCGACCGGGTTCATTTGCTTTAGACTAAGGATCGATCGTGCAAATAAGTTGGGGTTACGGTGGGGGTTCCAGGTCGGTGTGTCATCTGTCATGGCTGGGGTGCTTTTCTCAGAAAAGAGGAAGGCAGGACGATCATTAATTATGCTGGGGATCGATCACAAATTAACAACGTGGTTGGAATGCTTTAAACTCTGTTTGGATCTGAGAGATTACACGATTAAAGAGAAACACGGCGACTTGACTGCATTACCCGGGTAACAATGGGGATCCGCTGGGGGTGGGGATGCGTTTAGTCTGACCTGACGGAAAGCAGCCGACAGCCCGCTACGGATGGATATGTATGTCATTGTTACGGGGGCGGGGTCAACGGGTTTGCCAGGATGGATGAATGATTTCACCCGAATTTAGTGTCCAAGAGAAAGTGATCTATGAAGCAGTCACCCCAGGCACTCGGACAGGGAGCGATTGTGATGTGCAAGAAGATGTGGGCTTAGCTACCTGCTAAAGTTGTTAGATGAGGTGTCTTGCGATGAAAGACGTTAGGGGTATTTAAAACATGGAGTCCAGTCAATGAAGAAAATGGAAGTTTGCTACAACTTCAAGACATAGTATCTGGCAGCCAAGTCAGAAGCTGAACACCTTTAGGTGCCTGTCTTTGCTGGTCCACTTATGCTGGCCGGCTCACTCTCCTGTCATGTGACAGAAAGCTCTCATTTTGATTGCATCCAGGTGGCCTTCATTGGCCTAGAACTTTGCCACACCATAATACCAGAAAAGCCACAAAGGTCATGCACATGCGGGGCTGTTTTCCTGTTCTGTTTTGCTTCCTCAAGTACAGAAAATAACGTCCTTCCGGTTTATAACTGCAGCTTGGATCCTAATCGGCATTGCGTGCAGAGTACAGCAGTGTGCTTAGTGTGTTTGCTGCCGTCTTATTCCTAAGGAAACCGCGAGAGCAGAACACAGCTTACTGTTTACGGACTTGGGTTTGTTGCCAGAATGATTCCTGATTGGTTGATTAATCCTGGTGTGCTTTCTCCTGAACTCTTTAACACTCAGTGAACCTATTTTTCAAGCGGAAAAAAATAATAATCCTGTAAGTGTATTGGGAAAACACACCTAATTAGCAACGGGAGATTGGAAAATGTTGCTCCCTCTTCCTTGACAGCATTCTACAATCGATCCTCTTCCCTTACATGCCTGATTCTTTTCCTGCTCACCTAGAAATCTTAATACTGGCATAAATTTTAATTTATAAGTATTTCAGCATCCCAGTTTTCCTGTGTTGTCTCCAGTCTCTGTTTAAAATACCATCGTGGCGTGCTTGGTGATCGACATTTGTTTGATAGTTTGAGCAACACGGTGATATGGAGCAGGGATATGATCAAATAACACTGCTGGCTTTCCCGGTCGGCGTCCTCGGAGACTGGCGCTGATGTGATGGTGAGTAACGTTTGGCCGTCCCCCGGGACTCCAGCTTCGCTGCGGGTGATTTTCACTCTGGCTGTTGTTTGCGGCTCTGTTTCGATTGGGCAATGAAAAACATCAGGATTACCAACGTTGAGGTCTTTTTTTTTTAAATGACGTATAGCATTTCTTAGCACGACCTGCACAAAAATTTACTCGCTGAGTATTTGTAGAGAGTGATGCGGTCTGAACCTTACATTGCATTGTATAGGTACAGAATAACTGGACACATGGGGAAGTACCACTGTTTATACAATGTATATGTCAAAGAAGCACCATTCATGTTTTGCTTACACATAGGAGCTAGCATCAGTAAATGTGGAAGGCTGCAGGCTTGGAGGGCGGAAGCTTCTCTGCCATCCTCTGACACCAGGAAGACATTGGAGCGATGTTCAAGATGGCTGTCTTGTCGTTTCAGAGCGTAAAGCCGAATGAGCGGCAGCAGCGCTGTGTTAAAGCCCCTCTGCGACTGTAGATACTGTACATGTGGCCGGAGTGACCCCCGTGCCGGGCTGCCAGCTCACTGAGCACAGCTCTTGCTGCTTTACTGGGTGGGCAATTTAGTTACCGTGCTCAGTGAGCACAGCGCTTGCTGCTTTACTGGGTGGGCAATTTAGTTACCGTGCTCAGTGAGCACAGTGCTTGCTGCTTTACTGGGTGGGCAATTTAGTTACCATCCCCCAGAAAATAGTCATTTCTGTGAAATGGCTGTGCTATACCATGGGGAATTTATCTTAATTGTAGCTCAATGCCCTATAGTTATGGCCTGTATAGATATAGTAAAAGATGGTGCTGATTCTCTGTGGAATGCCATCTACTGTGGCTGCCCGCTATACAGAGTAGCTGCGTTTTATTGTTTTATTGCTGTTTTAAAGTGTCCTTTTTGCCGAACTGCAGGCACTTGTTAAAGAGCAGCCCATCTGTCTCATGTTCACCTGTGGGGGGAGCCACTTAAATATGGGGGAGACTAAAAACGACAATTAGAAATCCAGTATAGACTGTAGAGAATTAGTAACCTACTAAATCTCTACTCCAGCGTATAAATGTTACTTATGTCTGTAAGCTCTCAGTGTACATCGCATTATGGTGTTATTTTGTTAGAATTTGGCAATTGGATAGTTAGGATGTCAGTAACAATTCCAGCTATTCATTATGGAGAAGGGGGTTCAGCTGGGGATGCCCTGGGAAACGTGGGGTAGGTGCCAGGCCGTCGTAGGGCACATAGGCACACAGGGGGTACTGTGTGTCTGCCTAGCGTGTATGTCCATTGGCTCTGGGCTAATACCCACCACCCTGCCAGGGTGACTCTGCTACACTGGCTGTGTGCAGTGCTTTTAGGGTAAAACAGTCTGCATTTAGAGTATGTTTAGTAAAATCATACTGTGTACTGTAAGCCTGAATTGGATAGAAGCCTGATATTTTCTGAAGCTTTCAAACCTCAGTAGGACTGCCTTGTTCCGTTTACACCATCTCCATTAACGTCCCTTAAAACAGGTTCTCAGACTGACCCAGGCACCAAATTAGTCATTTTAGTACACGCCTCCGGTTTAACTCTTTGTGTCAACTTAAATGGCTGCACGCACAAGTACTTTGCAGCTGTAAATCTGTCTCCATTGGCCTGGAAGGCCGATCATGTCTCTAGGCTTAATACAGATGTGAGCTAATTAGGGATGAAATGGATACTGGATACCGAATGTGTGAGTGTGCCCTGCGATGGGCTAGCCCCCCATCCTGGGTTGTTCCCTGCCTCGTGCCCCTAGCTTCTGGGATAGGCTCCAGACCCCCCGCGACCCAGAAGGATAAGCGGTTTGGAAAATGGATGGATGGATGGTTACTAGATTCACAGTAATATTCCAACAGTATTACTATCTCAGATTTTAATTATCTTTACAGTGCTTTGGAAAACCTTGCATTAAATACCATCCAGCACCAGCCAAAGTTAGCAAGTCTCCCAAACACAGCTGTACTGCCACAGCACAGAACATGGGGGGTCTTTTTCAATTTAAAATGAAACAATTAAAATTATGTAAATGAAAGTTCATAAAATAGGCACATATACAAAATAAGATGATATACCATCAAACAACACAAAATAAACAACTAAAATCAACATCTCACAAGGGATCGAAAGCCAAAGAAAAGAGATGGGTAGGTAAACATATAAGTAGTTTTATTTTTACCGCTTCTTCCCGCTACTCTATTTGTTTCACTTGCTTCCCTTTTGAGT
>JAODLC010000045.1:17043483-17062562 GCA_026781145.1 Hippopotamyrus pictus
CATCTTTGGGATGTGGTGGAACGGGAGCTTCGTGCCCTGGATGTGCATCCCACAAATCTCCATCAACTGCAAGATGCCATCCTATCAATATGGGCCAACATTTCTAAAGAATGCTTTCAGCACCTTGTTGAGTCAATGCCACGTAGAATTAAGGCAGTTCTGAAGGCGAAAGGGGGTCAAACACGTATTAGTATGGTGTTCCTAATAATCGTTTAGGTGAGTGTATTTTGTTCATTAAATCATTGAAGTTCAGTATTTCTTAATGTATGAAGAGGCTTGTCATTTAAGCTAGCTAATTCCAGATGTTTCTTTGTAATACTTTCTTTTTGATTCTGTCCCTTTAGACACGTTAACACATTAAATAGCCTTTGGCACTATCAGAAAACTCAAGGGAGTCCCTGCCACTAATTACAGTAAATATTTTGACTTCCTGTCGCGTCACTGATCACTGTTCAGTTCCACTAAACAGAGCTCTGTTGAGCTCTGCATGACTATTTAACATCGGGGTTATTTGTGTGAGTGAAGAGCAGTTTAAAGTTTTATACACGTCGGTTGATCACATATCATTATAAATGTGCCTTAGGGTTACATGGTTGTAAACTTGTACTCTTCAACAGAATTTGCATGCAGAATCATTGCTGTGTGGGACGTTAGGAAAATCAGTTTGGCGGCATTGACATGCTAGTTAAGTGGCCTGATGGTACTAACAGACAGAGTCTTTGCTCACCTTGCAGTCAGTATTATATAACGAGCGCAGGCAGGAATGTATGTGTGGTTTTGGGAGAGATGTGTCTATGGAACCTGCCAGTCTAATCATGCTCTCTGACTCATCAGCCATTCACTAGCACTGCTGTTACCTTTTCAGGCTGCACACGCGCTGTCTTGATTCAGCAGAATTTGATCATCTGCCGAAACGGCGCCCGTGACGGTTGTCACAATGGTAACAAGCCTGTGCTCGTCTTGCTGACGGCCTCTAGCTGCCTGGCGTCTGCAGTGACTCATTGTGGAAAACGAACCTCGCCTTTCCATTCATTGTGAAGTCAAGTGCTCGATGCTGCGGTTAACCTCTGTATCATTGTGTGCATAAGTACGGTTTTTGAAGGAGACGTAGTTCCACGGCTTCAGGTCGCGGTTCGTGTCACACACACGCGCACAGTGAATGTATTCATATCTTTATTGGAACTCTCATTTCTATGAGCATAACCAAACTGACATCCTAACTCCTTCTCAGGCCTAACCATAAGTAGCCAAGCCAAATACAAGACTTCTGGCATTTTGGGATTTTTGATTGCAGTAACAGATTTTTATAAAACTGAGGTTATTCTTGTGGGGACTGAAAAAATGTCCCCACAAGGAAAAAGTTACAGGTTTTGTTACATTGTGAGGAAATCTGGTCCTCATGATGTAATAATTACAAAAATGCAAACACCCACACCCCAACAGCTTTGCCAAATCCACAGTGGATGCTGTTTCTTGCTATAAAGGGTAATATTCATTTCCTGTATAGTGATCTGCTGTCTGTGGTTTAGTTTTTATTTGTTTTTCCTGTTGTGGTTGCTGTAATACTTGTGATACTGCATTCTTACTGGGCAAATGTGATGCGCTACGTGGCTGTCAGGTTCCCATTAGCGGACAGTATCTCCCGTCTCTTTCAGACGGACTGTCCGCTCAAGGCCCCGGAGCATGTGGCATTCCTGAGAGGCAGGGGGACCAAGAGACGGCGGATCGCCGGGGACAGCGAGGGCCACATGGATCAGGAGCCTGACCGGCACGGCTATCCCGCTGGCTACCAGGAGAGGCGCCGCAAGCGTGGCAGGAAGCCAGAGGTGTGTGTCTCTTGCGTATGTTGGAGTGACCAGTTTAAACCAGTTATGATGTCCCATGCAGGTCAGACTTTCAGGAGGAACGCTTTTTTGTATGTTCAACATATAGAGTTGCAGTGAAAGTCTGGCGGGTGACATTATAATGTGGCAGTCTAGCTTTTGATAGGATGTGCGGCTGTGATGGAGGGGAAGAACCATTAAATAATTCATAATGATCTGTGCGCTATATTCAGCTCTATCACAATGGTACGTGACAGTTTGTCTCTATACATAATTGAAATGGCTGCATTTAGAATAGTACGTTTTTCTTCCCCCTATCAGGTTAGCTAACACCGTCTGTTCTCGTTGCGGGGGTGCGTATTATCGTCCCAGGTCATTTCTGGGAGATTCTCTGTCTCTGATCACTCTACATGAATCTGTTTGTGTGTTCTAGACTACCGGGAGCTTCTTGCTGGAGACTGGTTACATAGTAAGTGTCCTTGCTCATCCAGCTGTAATTCTTTTGTTGGACTGTAGAGGGCGGTGTAAAGTCCATGCGTTCCCCAGCTCTACGTTCACGTGTTCTCATTTTGTCTTTCAGTGTGACGCAGAGAGTGACTCTGGTGATAAGGTAGGTGTTCCTTTATTCAGGTTCCTGTAGTTTTTAGCTGTTTAGGTACACCTGACTTCTGTGCTGGTTTTGACTGAACATTAATTGAAATATCATTCCTCCCCTAACGAAACGTCTTTTTGTCTTTACAACTGTAGATGTCAGAAAATGACATGGATCCAATATTCACTGTCAGCACTAGGAAAGGTAAAATCTGGATGCTTCCTCTAGCCCCTTTGCTTGTGATTGCTTGTAGGCTTTGTGACGTTCTGTGGTGTCCAGTGGTGGGGCTTTGACTAAAACACTCTTTCCTGTATCGGTGCTGATGAGGGTAGCCTTGGATTCTGTATGACCAGACCTTTGAAATGACCCTCGAGCTTATTGGCACCTCGGAATCTGGAGTTTGAGCGGCATTGTTGAGCTATTAGGGCCACGTGAAAGCACTTCAATGCCTCTGGCTCCCATACAGGTTTCAGGGGGATCAGCGGATGCAAGGGATGCCTGGTAGGACTGTACAGGAGGCCTCTGGCATGCAGCTCATTCCCTGCCCCCGGTCATATGACATTGAGGGTGTTTTCAGACTTGATCTCTTTCAGCCCTTAAACCAAACTCAGAGTGATTTAGTTAGCTTTTTTTGCACATTACTTTGCTAAAAGTCTTAGGCAGTCAAAGAAAATGATGTCTAAATGATCTTAATTAATGTTGGTTTAAAACGATATTACTCTGTCTGTGAAAGTGTTAGCTTAGCCTTTTCGAAACATCTGCTAAAATCTCCTTGTTAATTCCAGCACCCCTGCGATACAGCCGTTTTGTTTTTCCACTTGACCACTAGCACCCTTGGTAGAGCTAATCAGCAACTCATTATCTTTAATTAATTTAATGAATTGAGCTGGTGGTGAAATTTTGATAAATGCATGGAAGGGCTGGGGTGGCCATGAGGAGAGGTTTGGGACCTGAAGCGGTGTTCATCTAGCCATCCAACTAGATATCAGTGACTTTTTGGAGAACTGAGGAATTTTTTGCTTGTTTTTATTGTTATTCTTGATTTGCATATATTCTAATGTAATGTTTTTTGTCCTGAGCAAATGTGCACTTACTACCCAGTTAAATAGCTTTAAACATTGCCTTTGATTGCCTTAGAGCCTAAGACTTTTGCACAGTACTGCATGTGAATATTTCAAACAAACTCAGACCCTCCAGAAATAAATGCTTCAAGTCCATGTTGCGGTTTGTTGAACCTGCACATTGTGTACACAAAGCTCTCCAGGTTTGCTTCACCCTTTGCCATTGTATTTTAGCCCTCCGAGCTTGCCGTAGACAGATCATATGCACTGGCATGCTACCCATAATCCAAAGCAGTAAAGGTTTGAAAGCTCCGGAGGAACTATATCGTGTGAACAGAAAGAGGACTGAGGCCCCATCAGGGCTGAATTGAACCAGAAAGGGAACTGAGTTTAAAATGAGTTCACAATGAGAATGCAAAAAGAGCTGAGTCCCTTTTCATTTGGTCCACTTTAAGAAGTCTGAGTGTGGTTTGCTTAAAAAGGACTATTATGTGAAAACACCCTCAAGGGTCCTCAGGGAACCCCGACAGCCCACGTTTTTGCTCCCTCCCAGCTCCCAGCCAATCAGGAACACCGAATACTTGGTACAGGTGCGCTGGGAGTTGAAAGGAAGCGAAAACGTGGACTGTCTGGGGTTCCCTGAGGACTGGGTTGGGAAACACTGGTCTAAATCACCTTCTAAAGGTCTATTGGTCAGCGGACTATACGTGGGACACGCTTCATCCATCCAGATTTGTTTTTCAAAGGTGGTAGAGGAAGGTGTTTCTTTACATTCACGGTGAGATTGTTTCAGGCCCTCCATTAGAGAGCATCCCGGTCATGTAGGCGTATGGCTCAGCCGGCGGCTCCCTGCAGTATCTCCTGTCTGCCGCCGTCAAGCTCCTCCTTTCTCCTGTGAGCCTTCAGTGTTTGTGGCTTGGCTGCGGGTGCAGCTAGGCAGCCCGCTGGTCCCCAGTGGGTCACATGTTTAGCGTCTCCTCGGGGAAGCCGTCCATTAACTGTGACGGCTTGACAGCTTCCTCGGGCCCTCGCCTTCCAGTGACTGTCTAATAGCATCATTTCACCTTCTGCCTCAGTCAGTCGCACACAACCTCCGAAGAGTTTGTTGCTATAATGTTTGGCCAACACAGGCCACCTGGTGGATTTTATTCAATTATGGAGAGAATATTGTAGTGTGCTTCTTGACTCGGGCTGTTTTGTACTCTCCAGATGTTGGTTAAAACAGTCTGATAAAAGGCTTGACACTAGTGACAGGAAATTAGGGCTGTAGCTTTAAAATCCTCCCCCTCCCCAGGAAGATGCATGAATGTTGATGTGAAGGACCCTTGCTGAAAATGGGTAAATGTGGGGCATTGCATTAAGTAGGCTTATGTAAAACCTGACGTGCATATGGTTTAGTGGGATGAGTTACTACCGTCAGCTAAGAACTGCCTGTATTATTTTCAACAAACACAATACAAAAACAATTCCATATGCTCTGTCTCTCTTCCTGCTCTTCTGCATAACTTCCATGTTAGCGCCAGTGCTTGTGGTCAAGCAATCGGCAGCTTTCTCGCTGTAGGCACCGCCTCAGTAGTGCCTCCGAGGAACTGAATTGGACCAAGTTCCGATGATCCAATGACACACCAATTATCCAGGTGTTTCACTTGATTTCTTAGGCATGTGTGACAAAAACAGCAGCAGCAGCGGCTTCCATGCAAGTCACTTCCCAGGCTCGTCTCTGGGCGAGCGTTTTTCCTTCTGGCCTCTATGACGTGTTCATGTAGCGTTACGTTAGCCAGCCAATCACTAGTGACTTTAGATCTTTACACATGTATGCTGCATGTTTATTAGTTCACAGACGCTGATATTTACTCTTTGGGTATCGGAATTTGGCACTGAAATAATTAATTTTTCTCTCCTTGGTAGAATTGGACATTTCGGTCGGTACCACAAAAGTACCAAAGTTTGGTACTCAGCCTTACCCTCTGCAGTAAATGAAGTGAATCGCAATGGCCTGTTCTGCCTCGGAAAGGCCTTTATTGCATTTATTCATGTGAATGCCACGTCTCTGTCTGTCTGTGTGCCTGCGTGTTCCTGTGTGTCTGTGTTTTGCATATTACTCTGTTAAAAAAGGGGCAGCAGGTTGCCTGTACCGTTAATTGTGTACAGAAGAACCACAGTGACCCTTGGAGGTTGGTTTGAAAAAACCCACGGTGTGTAGGTCAGGGTCTGTACCCCTGACTGTCCTCTGTGTGTGTTAATGCTTCTGTTCCTGTAAGGATTGTAATCATGCCTATTGATGGGACCTAAGCATTTGTTAGTTGCATTGCTGTTCAGCTGTCTGCAGACTTGCCTGGTCTTTCACCTATATGTCTACCTCATTTGAGAGACGTGCTTCGCCGCCCTCACCTGTCCCTCTGACCCGGTGCCCCCCCTCTTTCAGAGCCTGCCCCCCTGACCATGGCTACCTCTGTGAGGAGCGGACCCTCCCCGCCCTCTTTGCTGCGCTGTCACCCCTGGCTCTCGGTGACGCCGCGTGTTTCGGGTCTCCAGCGCAGTCAGGAGAAGAGCGTGGACCTCTCCGCCTCAGAGCCCCTGGCCACGGCGGCCGCCTCGCTCTCCCTCCCCAGGGGCGTCCCCCCGCGGCCCGGTGCCGGCCCCTCGCCCAAGCTCAAAACCTTCCTGGTGTTGCCCGAGCACCGGGCCGCCCCCTCTGGCCTGGACTTCAGCAGCAGGTCGGTCTCTGGAAGCCATCTTAAAAATCCCTCCTGCTGTGATGTTACTGTTTATTCATGTTCAGCTCTGTTAGATCGTCACTATATTGTGATTGTGCTCGATTGATCCATTGTTTTAAAACTCTATCAATCTTATTGTGTTGTCCTTTTACTTTCCTTAGATTTTTCTTATAGAAAGCTAATCTAAATGGCATAGAGAATCAACAGAGCTAACCTTATAGTTTTGAACACTAATATTCTCAATATTCTCAGTGCTTCCAGGGTATGTATGCAGTAGACAAGCTGACCCTGAAGTAATAATCTGATAATGTTATAGACAGTCAGTGCATGGATAGTGTGGTGAATCGCATGCGTTTGTGCTATCCTCACGGGGTGCAACGATTATTCAACACTTTCGACAAAAATCGACAATAAACATAGTCGCCGACGAATTTGATTGTCGATAATTATCGCCAGACGTATTTTTAAACAGAGTGAGATGTTTTCCTTCCTGTCTACCTGTGCAATACTACCGCTTTCCAATCGGCTGCACCAGTACACCACAGTGGTGAGATTCTCTCCTGCACGATAGCATTCAGCGACAGGTAGAAGAATGGCGTCATGAAGTGTCTCATTCGCTAATAGTAGCTAAAAAATGTCAGAAAACAGTGGAGAAAAACCATTGCTTAAATAGATAAAGAAGCCAAAACTCCGAAGCTCAAGATTCAGGACAGTGGCTCCGATGTCGCAAGTGCTGCGAGAGCTTATGCTGCGTTAAAAATAAATAAATAACAGCAGTTTTGAAGTCCATTTTCTTGCTGTTAACAGAAGAATGATAATGGGAAGCTGCTCTGAATTTCCCGTATTTTGGGTCAGGATCTTGGGATTTTTCAGCCTGCTTTAAAAAATTTTATTTGTAAACATAGGCTATATAAATAACTGATATGACAAGAAATTACCGTGCATTTGAACCTCTATACCGCAGATGAAGTACGAATTGGCATATACAGGTTTAAATGCATGATAATTTCTTGTCATATCAGCGCAAAGGCACATAAAATACGTACGCATTTGCACTGTCACAGCAATGGATTCCTGCTCGTATCGCTTTTAAAGGTGAATGCGTACTTGTGTACCAGTTATATGCAGCCCTGATTATAACAAAGATTGTATCAGAAATTCGGATCGGTATCGGCGCCATTCCAGACCTATTTGACGGATCGGGTATCGGCCAATCCACGTCCTATACTTGCTTATTTATTTTTTGGCATTCTCTAAAAAGATAGCTCCTATTTTGTGTTAAATCTATCTGTACAATCAGTCGCTCTTTCCCATTGTACATGTTTTTTTTTGTGACATTAAAGTCGAACAATAACCTCACGCTAAATGTAAAAGCTGGTAGCTAAATAGGAGCCATTTTATAATTATGCAATTTATAATCCGATTAGTCGACTAATCGTTTTAATAATCGATGACTAGTCGACTATCCAAATAGTCCTTAGTTGCAGTCCTACTCACGGAGCCCTGGCTGGTATATGACACTGAGTGTGAAGTAGTTTTTGGGGGTATGTGTACAGCCCATGCCACAGTAATGCCTTGAGAATCCCAAAAGTAGCTTTTGCTATAAGGAGAGACGCACGATATCTTCGTTAACATTGGTGTCAGCTGATGTTGAAGGTTATCGCCATCGGTCCAATGTGCCAGTCTTGGTCAGACTTGCTTGCCGATATGAAAATTTCATAATTAGTTAGCAGCACCAGAACTAAAGATACAACTATTCTGCCATTTTCCATGGTGGAGAACAAGTGATTATGTCAACTCATTCACCACTTAGGACCTCGCTAGTCTCCCAAGTCAGTGCTACATCGCTGATATCTCACTGCCTGTGTTATATGATATAGCTACTACACACATTCATGGGATCCTAAGATGTATAACATAGTGTTGGGCGGTATACCGGTTCATACCAGAAACCGTTTATCATTATTGTTGTGATATGAATATTTCTTATACTGCTTTACCAGTTTAAATAGCGTACACAACTTTCGGAAATTGGCGCAGCAGGAAACCGTTTAAGGGGGGGACCTTTTTCACTGCTGCACCGCTAAAAATGTACCGCGAAAGATCAGAAACTTTGATGTTGAAAATATGTACACCTAATTTCATTTTGAGACAACTGCCCCAGTGAGGCAGCAAAAGGAAGGAAACGGCAGATGTAGAAGACAGTTGGTCTTGTGAACCGACTTGTGAACACGGTAACTCTAAAAGTCATTGACAGATCTATAGCAAAGAGGACAGCCTCAGGTACTTGATCTTCTTACTGTGATCTTTTGATCTTATCGCTTCACACCTGATACACCCGAGACAAATCAGCTTCAAATTAAAGCGGCAGTGATAGGTGGCAGTAGAGGGCAGAAAGAGAGACTGCATAACCCAAACCTCCTAGGAACATTGTACAGGTCAGTCATTCTCAATCTGTTGACCATGAGATTTCCTGAATATTGTAAAATAAAGTAATTTTTCGCCCCCACTCCGCTCGGCAAATTTTATGGGCAGCAGTCTGGTAGCCAGTTGGCAAAATGCATCATGGAGATTTATCATGCATGAAATTTATCGCGGTGGAACTAAATTAAGGTTAGGCTTTTGGGGGGTGGGTACTGTAGGCATGGCATGCTCATCTTCAACTAGTGTAGTATTATAATAAATGTTTATTTCCGAAGTTGAGATGCTAACAATTAGGGCTGCGACAACTAATCAATAACATCAGTAACAGTTGGTGGTAAATAGTTGACAAATTTTGTCTGATTAGCTGCATTTTTGCAGTTTACGGCATAAATTGCACATAATGACATCGACAGCTATCAGTGTTAATGTCGGTGTGTTAAGCCTAGTTCATACTTCATTTTCCAGCGTGCTGGTATAATCGTGAACTCGTGTACATACTGCGTTTGTCTGTGGTCAAGGTCGCTGCATGTGTACAGCCATGATATTCCAGCAGACCAACAGAGGGCAGATGTATTGCAACAAGCACCAGTACTAACCGTAGAGAAATGGGTAAACTTTTCATGAAGTTTTTAAGGTTGTTAGTAGGCTTGGGTGGTATTAGAATAAGGTCGCACATATTTTGAAATCTTGGCAGCAATATTAGCTGGGATTCCCCCCACCCCCACTGGGCAAATTTAATGACCAAGATTTGTGTCACTCTATGTTGAGATTTTCTACACCGTGCAAAGTTTTTATTATTTTATGACTTATTGCATCCGAGAGTTGAAATACCTCTTGGATGCCTTTTACAAATAAGGCATTTGCACTTTTCTTTAAACCCTGTTTTGGGCCAACTAACTGATTAGCTGGTCGCAAGATTAATCTATTTTCAAATTAGTTTTTTCAGCCGTAAATATAACAACTTTTTGTTTGCTTAGTTTGGGGTGTGGTACATTATATAGATTCTAGCTGGAGCTGGTGTTTGTACAGTCAGAAATAATGTATATAAAGAATATGAATAATTAAGACATTTTAAGATTTGGTGGTTAAGACGCACACAAAATACAGAACTAATTGGGGAACGGTTGTGCGAATTGGCTTGTAAGTGGCATGTGCAGTAAATGATCGGGTGTAGTTCACGTTCTGTCACAACGAAGACTGGGACATTTGGGTAAAAACACATGTATTGGCTTTCACATTTCCAGTTGGTCCTTCCAGTAATTTTAGCTGGCAGCATCTTTTCTAGTTATTTTGTGATTGCAGCCTTGTGCTTGATGTCAGTTCGTTTGACTATAGCTTATTTTGTAAATGCGTGTTGAGCACCAGCTGATGCTGCCTGACCTTGCTGCCCCCATATTTTGTTACTCTTGACGGTGTCAGCAGAGCCGCAGAGAGACACTCGGAACACCTTAAATGTTTAATGTTGAAAAAGGTTAGCAGGGGCCTCGGTTACGGATGGTGCCGAACAGGTCCTCAGACCTTTGTGAACTTCCTCTTTCAGGAGCAGCACTGTGGCCAAGCCCCCCTCCTCCTCCGCCTCTTCTTCCTCTGTGTGCACCCCCACGCCTACCGCGAGCGTGGTTGCTGGCCGCTCGGGGGCGCTGCCGTCTCGCGCACATTCCAGCTCAGGGACTCACTACAGGTCATCCCCTGGCCTGCCTCCCCCACCCCCCCTTCAGCAGGGGGGGTCTCAGCCGCCCACAGGCTCCGGCGCTGGTGCTTCGACAGGTAACGCTCACTGTGCGGCTGCTTACAGTCGCCCCCTGCTGGTGAGGTTTTGATGTTGACTTGTGTCTCTGTCCCGCAGGGTCCGGCTTGCTGTCCCAGGAACCGCGGCCTCATTTCCTTACATCAAAGTGTACGGGGGCCGAGGGGGGGGCACCCACTGCGGACACGCAGACCATCGGGGGCCCCAGCGAGGCTTCTGACCGGCGCTCGGCCCCCGTGCCCCCGCTGGCCTTCCAGTTCCACCAGCACAACCATCAGCACCAGCACACCCACACTCACCAACACTTCACGCCGTTCCTGCCCCCCCCAACCGCCGCCAGTCCACTGGTACGTCCCCCCCCACCCAGTGGGGTGTGAGTCACACATTGGCCACGTCTCTGTCTTTATCCACATTTCTGCAAACTGTAAACAGAGGTGCTTAGTCAGGAAGCCTACTGTACTGTCCTGCCCTGTATTCAGAAGGAGATACCATATTTCATTAGTAAGTTGTTTTTGCGTTTTCTCCTAGTTTGACAAGTGCAAGATGGAGGGACTTTACAGGCACCCCGTGAGTCCCCCCCCACTCCCCACCAAAAATGGGGAAAACACTCGCTAACGACAACCCAGATCTAGCAGCGCCCTCAGGACGCCGGTCCCTGCCTCGCCCGAGGCTTCATTCCGCTCGCAGTGCAGTGGCTCACTGGCGCCCCCATCCCATGCACTAACTGTCCCAGGTCACCACATGAATGAAACGCTTCAGAGGGATCAGCGTCTTCATCCCTCCTGTACCTGCAGGCACGGAGGAGATGATGCTGGTGTCTCTCTCTCTCTCTAAGGGGCGTTTTTGTGGTGATTTTCTACAGCTAGACTGTGATTGGTCGGACACACGGACACTATACTGCTGTGTTGTAAGGTGTTCTAAACTCTAAATTTGTCAGTTTCCTTTGTTCGTTTCAGTTTTTCCCCCAGTACCCACCCACAGTTCCTGGGATTCCCCCTGTGCTGCCCTCTACTGGACAACTCAGCAACCTGCGAGGAGCTTTTCAACCAAAGGTGAGCAGCGTAACGTAAATGTAAATATACATGCATTTCCACAGCAGATCTTTGGTTTTTTTAAGAAAATTAATATTTGGCTCATAACCTCTTTTTTATATTTGGATATATAAATTCTGATGTATTTTATGACTTTTGTAGAGCTTGGACTTAATCTATACTCGTTATAGATTTACTGAATGACTTAAGTGTAGTCTGAGTAGTGACCTTACATCAATACTGCTGTATATGTGGAAATGCCTACAAGTGGTTTGAATTGCATTTTATTTGTCGTCAGGTCTCAGGTTATTAGTTTAAAAGGTGAATGTAGCAGGAGTCCTGCTTACAGGTCCATGTGGGATTTGATCCACTTTCAGTGGGTCATTTTGGGTCATTGTGCTGTTAGTAATATCAGTCGTAGCATTAAAACCTGAACCCAGGATATATCTGGGAGGAGAAAAGCCAGACTGAGTAAATGAAGCCTTCCTATACTGTAACCTATGTAGTGTAACATGTACTCCTGTACTGTAACCTATGTAGTGTAACATGTACTCCTGTACTGTAACCTATGTAGTGTAACATGCACTCTATCTCTGTATCTATCTCTGTCTATCACTTAACCCTATATGAGTTCCTTCCACCTTTGGTGTTCTTTCTGCAGTTTGCTCACCGGGCTGCCGTATATGCTGTTTGATCTAAGTGGTGTACACTGTACATTACTGGTTATCCAACTTCCGTTTTGCAACCCGTGGTTATTCTGGCAAAACAGGAGATTTGATTTCATGGTTGGTCTTACGAGGCGCGGTTGGCCTGCTTTGGACGGCAGTCGGCACTGATCATGCTCGAATGTGACATCCCTGCGGTCTTTCCTCAGGGCACCAGCCCAGAGATGTCACCTCGTCTCGGGCCTGTAGCTCATCTGCAACCCAAAGAGCCTAAAGTGAGTGTCCCTCATTTTCTCTGTCCTGTGGGGTGCATCATTTACATTTTCTAGTTGGGGATTTCTCTGATTTACCTGATATTACTTGTAGAACAAAACCTCAACACAGTTTTGTTTAGCTAAACAGAAAGCGTACCTCTGCTTTATAAGGAATCCTTAGGAAGAATTCCAGTAGCCCAGTTTCTGCTCTGACGCAGCATTAAACGCTGACGTGTCTCTGTGCTTTTGCTGCTCTCTCCTGTTTCATTCTCATGTCTGTGTTTCTTCCAGCTGAGTGACCCATTCAAGATGTCCTCAAGAGTCAGTAACGTACGACCCTCTCGGACCCGCTGCCATTCTCACCACCAAATCCACAGCTGCAGATCAGTCACTGTCAAATCAGGGCATTTCCGACTTTTAACTGAATTTGATGTCATTGCCCTTCAGTTTTTCCAGTTTAAATTGCCCAAATCGCAGGTGTCTGGTAAAATTCAGCCTGATATTTCAGGACCAGACGAGATGCAGTTGCCTCTTAGGGAAAATGTCTGTCATGCTTTGCCCAGCATACGTACAGTAGTATAGTGAAATGATATATTCATTGTGCATGTTGGTAATACTATGTTTAGATGTAGCTGTCAGGCTTAATCTTAGCAGTATGACAATGACACTTCAGTATCTTTGCTCTTGTGGTGCTGGAGTTTCGCTCTGTAAGGTTTTGATAGAAATTCTCGCCTGTGATGCAGAAGCCCGGGAAATGGTGCGCGATGCATGTCCGTGTGGCCTGGATGATCTTCAGGCACCAGGAGAAAGTCAAGGTGAAGCTGGCATTTATCTTCTGAAATACACAAATTTCAAAATACAACTCAGTTGTTTCAAACGCTTTTCAAAATGCATTTCTGTACAAATTACTGAACTGCGTATAATTTGAATACGCTATGGTGCATCTTTAGATGTTTGATCAAATTGCTTGTCACATGACGTGCTGTCCCTTCCTTCTCTGGACACTTTAGCAGAACAGACCTTACAGTCTGACAAAATGGCACAGTTTTAAGTTTTAGTGTAATGTTATAATTAAGTGGAATAGGTTCTTTATCAGACAGTTTTTATGAGTATGAGTATGAGTATATGCCTGATACCCGACGCCGGTTTCGGTTCTTGGTATCAGAGGGTTTTTAGGAATATGAGTATATGAGCACAGTATCGGCCCGATACCCTACGTGGTATCAGTTCTTGGTATCAGACAGTTTTTAGGAGTATGAGTATATGAGCACAGTATCGGCCCAATACCCGACGTGGTATCGGTTCTTGGTATCAAACAGTTTTTATGAGTATGAGTATATGAGCGCAATATCGGCCTGATACCCGACACTGGTATCAGTTCTTGATATCGGACAGTTTTTATGAGTATATGAGCGTAGTATCGGCCCAATACCCGACGTGGTATCGGTTCTTGGTATCGGACAGTTTTTATGAGTATATGAGCACGGTATCGGCCTGATACCCGACGCCGGTATCGGTGCCTCCCTAGATTTATTCATTTTCAAATATTTGACAATGCTGACTTATTCCGTGTATCCATGTCCATGAAATGATATTCCTTTGTTTTTTTAAATCTGCCTGCATTTTGTGATCTTCGCTCTTTTTTCCATTTGTTTTATACACCATGCCGTCAATAAGGTTACCATCATTACAGAAATGTTTTGGTAGAGACCTGATCCTTTATCTGATGAAGATATCAGTCCAGCAGCTTTGAGCTGCACTCAGGCTCACTGCCGCCTCTCCTGTTTACAGGCGGATCCTCGGAAGCTGGATTTCCGTAGTGACATGCTGGCCCGTCTGCCTGGCTCTGGGCATGGACCTCTAGGTACTCTGCGGTCCGTGCCGAGTCCCTGCTTTGGGGTGTCCCGATCTCCATGTGCCTGACTGTCTTCTCTTTCCAGGAGCGGTCCACCCATCCTCTTCTTCATTTGTTCCTCCTCTAACTCCTCACTCTTCTTTCCTCACCCCCCCAGGTCACTTTGGTAAGATTCTTTTGCTGTCTCCTCTCTTTTGTATGTGATGCTGGGACGCTGTTGAACCTGGCAGGTTAGCAGTGCGCCCATGTTCAGGGGCCATCAGGGCCGGCAGACTGACCGTATCGCCGTCGTACCCTTCAGCAAGGCCCTTAGCCCCAGCTGCCGGGGGGGTGCTGGCAGAACCTGCTGTCTGACCATCGCTAGTATGTGGACCCCTGCCCCCCCTATCCGGTCCAGTAACTGACTGTAGCTACATTACAGTATATAATTACAAACAAAGATAGTAGCCTTATGCTGTAGGTTAAGTGTCTGTCTCAGTAAGGGGTGAGACAGGAACCATGGTCGTGATCTGAAGTGTGCGGCGTGGGGGGGGGTGCTGTCTAAGATGAAGTGTGCTGTCGGCCTGCGTGATGCTCAGAGGCGGGGGTCTGGATGCCCTCCCATCTGCGCAGTCAGGCCGCTGGCTTGATGGCCGGTTCTGTGATCGTGTTGCAGATGCCTTTGGCCGCCTGCTTCCTTATGCCTCCCTGGGATCTCTGGGTACCGGTGCCTTCGGCGGGCTGGGCAGCACGGCGCTGGGTGAGTCTGCCTCAGCAGCCGCGCAGTAAGGCTGCATGGTATCGCATGGCGGCGTGGTCGCCATTGTACGCCGCATGTTCGACACTCACCAGGGCTCTACGTAACGGGCGTGAACATTTGTCCAGGCGCTGGAGTATCAGTACTGCCTGGACATTTACTTATGCCCACAGTGCAGTAAGCAGATTAGTAGTATGCCTAAAGTATTGATGAGATGCATTTTGTGATGCCTAAAAGTTAGTAAGCTATCGATTCGGCGTATCCTTATGTTCATTAAATTCGGTTAGCGGGGCGCGCCGCCATGCGCCTGTTTCAGTATAAACCATGGAAGTGATAAGCACTGAAGTGGCGGTGGAGAAGGGGACAGCTCAGCAGCTGCAGCGGCATTTAAGAGGAGATTGTTGTGGATAAAGAAGGTAAAAAGACATCTGTGGTGTGGTGGTACTTTTTGCCGTTTAATGTTTGACATTTTTATCGTTATTTTACACCAGATTTTTACAGATTACTAACTTCTGGGCGTCTCGTAAATATTTCAGGCGTATAATTAATCTGCTTGCCAAATCGTGGCCTCCCTTCCCCGCAGTGCCCAGCTCCTTCGGTCCTAAGGACAGCCCCGGAAGGCCCGTGGGGGGGGTGGCCGGCTGCCACGACTCCTGGAAGCGCCTGCACCGCGCCTCTGCCTTCTCCACGGCCCCCACCTGGACCCCGGCTGCCGACAAAAGGGAGGAGCGAGAGCCGGCCAAGGAGAAGAAAGAGGTCATCCACATCAAAGACGAGAAGGACCGGTACGTGCCTGTGCCTTTGCGGCGCCCCCTGCTGTACTTCCTGTCTCCTCCTCTCATCTCTCTCTCCCTTTCACAGTGGCTGTTTTTCTCCTTCTCTTTTCTCTCTCCCCCTTCCCTGTAATTCCATGTTTAACTAATCGCATATAAAGTTACAATCGGAAATGTGATCAGTGACAAGGGTGACATGTTTCCTCAGCTGGTGTCACCCTCACACTGGGGGGGGTGTTTAAGTGTATTTTATTATGGCTGTGTTTTGTTAAGTGGGGGGGGGGTATATTTAGTATTCCTGCTGCCCCTCAGGCTTAAGGACTTAAGGCAGCTTGCTTTGCCTGCATGTACGGCGGCCTCGTCAGACACATTAACCCCTCCTCTCTGGCCCGCCCCCCCCCCCCCCCCCCAAAGTGATTGCCTTGCATATGGTCGCCGCCCCGGCCTGGAGTCCCCAGCCATGGCCCCCGTCAGGCCCCGTGGCAGCACCCCCGTGTCCCAACGTGACCGTGAGGGTCCCCAGCCTGACACTGAAGCCCCGCCCCGGGAGGGCCCCCCGACAGCGCACAGCCGTGACAGAGAGCGGGACAGCAAGCCCACCCCCTCTCTGTCCTCCAGGTTGCACCTCGCGCCGGAGAGACCCTGCTCCTCTTCCTCCTCGGCCCCGCCCACCCCTGCACCCTCCCTCAGCCTGGCTCCTTCTCCTCTGGACCTGTACCCCTGTCGGCATACCCCCCAGGCAACCAAATCTCAGGCGGAAGCCTCCCGCCCCCCCCAGAAGGAGAGCTTCCCACTTTGTGCTCCTACCTCCCTGCTGTCCCAGGACAAAAAGGCCGACCCCAGGCCCTCCCCGAATCGGCCCTCCCCCCACCTGCTGCCCCCCATCAAGGTCAAGGAGGAGCGCAGAGACGAGCCGGAGCCGAGCGGCCTGTCCCTGTTGCCCCCGCACTCTGGGGCCCCAGCCCCCCTCTGCCTGGGCCCGGCACCCGGCCTGCCGCCGCACCACCCACACCACCCGCACCACCCGCTCTCGCTGTCCCTGACTCCGCGTGCCGCTGGCATGGTGGTGGGCTCGCCAGCAGAGCGCTATGCCCCCTACCCCCACGTCCTGCCACAGAGCCACTGGATGGAGCCCTGGAGGGAGCAGCAGCGTGAGGCTCTCGCCCTGCGACCCGACGCCACGCTGGCCAGGCTGTTCCAGCAGCATCACGCCCAGAGGCTCTATGAGGCGGAGCGGGTCACAAACCCTCACCACCCGCCTGGCTCTGCTCCCCTGCCCCCACCATCGTCGGCACGCCAGGACTTCGGGCTCCCCCACCACGCCCATCCGGAACACGGCCCCCAGTCCATGGGGGGCACTGGCGGCGGCCTTCTGGACACTGAGCAGCGAGCCCACATTTTGCGGGAGGACTTTGAGAGGGCGAGATATGGGATGCATCCTCACACGCTGCTGGCTACCCCTCACCTGGCCACCCCCTCGCACCACCACTTGGAGCCGCTCTATGGCAGCCTGCTGTCCCACCCTCATCAGCCTGGGGCCGCAGGCCCCCACCACCACACCAGCCTCTACTCCCGCCTGGGCCACCTGGCTTCCCACCCTCGGCACGTGGCCAATGGCCTGATCTCCAAGGCTACCTCTGGACTGATGGGCTCGCTGTCGATCGGGGCGCCACCGCCCCTCATCCCCTCCGTGACCCCCAGCAGGGCCTCGGTGTCTCCTCGCAGCTCCCGCTTTGCACCTCCCCCTGAACTGGTGCTGTACAGTACACACAAAGACAGGGAATCTAGATAGTGCAGGGTGCCCCCTTGTGGTCACCTGAGAGTAGTGTGATGGTTTTATTTCATGCTGTTCTGAAGCTGTGCTGTTACCCTTAAAACTGATAGCAAATCTGTTACTAAATGGCGTGAAAATGTACGTATGGGTCACAGGCGGGGGAAGCGAGAGACGCTGCCTTAGCTACAGGGCACAAAAATTACATGTAAACTTTAAACAAATTGGAATTAAGTTGATCATCGCGATGGTCCATGTGATAAGGTGTAATGGAGGTTTGACTGGTGCTTTAGCCTGGACCCCTCATATTGAATGAACTTTTTAATTCTTGAGTAGAACTGTTCAGACTCAGAACAAGGTCTGTAGGCTCTGTTTATGGTTGGCATTAGTGATTGTTTTGAAACGCTTGGTGGGATTACCATGCACTGTCCATTCTGCCTGGATTTAAACGACGGGAAGTAAACACTCTCCCCTATCATGGGTTTCCAAGTCTCATTTTGTCCCATAACTAGCTACCATCATAAATTTTCTTTTGGCGTTACATGAAATGTAGCCCCCGCATTCCCCGAGATGGTAGGATGTGGACGCATGCTTGTTCTTCCTCTTCCAGTTGTGGATGTTTCTGTAGCCTAAAAGCAGAAATACCACAGAGCCCATACTGAACGTTAAATCGGCTGCAGGAAGAATATATAGTGTCTCTGTCCTCAAAGTGAGGAAGTATCACCCAAGTAAGGCTTAAGTTGATAAATCTGCCTGCATATAGAGCCTTTTTGGTTAAATTACATGCTTGTGCACTTGTAACTCACTGACAAAATATCTATGACAGTCGAGCAACTTTGCATAATTTTACTTTAATAATGACCAACCTCCTTTAACCCCACGGAGCTAAGAGAGTAAATGACTCACTGTAATACTGTAGGGGGGGGGAACCTAAAGCTGATTATTTTTGTTAATATATATTTTTTATATATAGGCAAAAGCACTCCTTCTTTTGAAGGGAATCAGAACTGTGTGATCAATGCTGGTTTAGGTGAGAAGGTGACGCTTGGTTTTAGGAGCCTTTATTTCCAAACTGTGGAAGGTGACGTTCATCGCAAAAGGAAAGGAAATGCAGGAGTCACTCCCTAAGACCACCGGCCTATAGTGCTTCAAAAAAGCTCTATGGAAAAGTATATAATTTATAGGTAATTTATACACTGAGGTATGAAGTGATGGGGGCTGACATGGGCGGAAACAGCTGGAAGTCATGTATAGGACAAAATAGTCATTTGAATAAAACTATTTTGTAATATTTTAAACCTTTTTTTTCTTTCCTCTGAAAAGAACCTCGTATGCTAACAAATAAAGAGATTGTTGAGTATTTGCTTGTGTGCTTCTTTGAGTTTTCAACACTTGGTCAAACTTCTTGAAGCACAAATGCATACAATGTTAGGAAGGCTAACTTTAATGGTATGAGACTGAAACTAGAAACTATAAACTGGATGGAGTTAAATAGTAAAACTGTTGAAGAGGCATGGGAATTTTTAAAAAGCACATTGTTGCAAGTGCAAGATGACTTTATACCTGTTTCCAGCAAAACTAAATCTAGGAAACTACAACCAAGGTGGTTTACTAAGGAAATTAAGAATAA
>JAODLC010000045.1:17063882-17077671 GCA_026781145.1 Hippopotamyrus pictus
GTGTGTGTGTGTGTGTGTGTGCGTGCCTGTAGCCTCCAAGATGGGCTCTGGACCCCCTGCAACCTTGAATTGGACAATGTGTGTATGTGTGTGTGTGTGTGTGTGTGCGTGCCTGTAGCCTCCAAGATGGGCTCTGGACCCCCTGCAACCTTGAATTGGACAAGTAGTTTCAGAAAATGGATGGGTTTAATGATTGTGGTTTTCAGTGATTTAACGAATATCCCAGTGAGTAAAGCGCCATTAACTATTTTCAAAATATCATCTTTCACACGGCTAAGAACATCTTTAAAAAACTTTATGGTTAAAACATTGAGTGAGCAAGTGCAGGATTTTAGGCCAGATCCTCTAGAATGTCATCGATTTCAACAAATTTATTCTACTTATTATGCTGGGTGAATTGAAGGCACAGTTTAGCTTACCGGAAGCGATTGCTAGTCTGTCGTTTATGATTTTCTCCAAGAGAAATTCCGTAGATTCATTGCACTCTTTTGCTAAGAAGAACTGAGGAGGTACTTGAGTTCTGTGATTGGTAAGTTTGCTTATCACCAATAGTGAATAGAGTGCAGGAGTTGTTGATGTCATTAATGATGTGTGAGGAAAAAAAGATCTAGCCTTGCTAAATTCAAAGCTTAAGGTTCTTTACAGACGACATAATGTATCTGGATTTTGCTTTTTCCACTTATGTTCTGCTTTCCTGCATTTGCCCTTTTGTGATAAACCAGCAGTTGTATTTCTCCATGGTGCTTTCTGTTTATTGTGCACTGATCTAACCTTTATAGGAGCTAATGCGTCGTTTGCATGTAGAACTTCAGGATTAAAATGCTCAAGAGGACCATCTACAGAACCACCAATTAGATGAGGTGACTTCATTGAAGCATTGGCCTACATAAATAGTGTTCTACCTTATGTACCTTTTCTCTCATTGATAAATCTGGATAAACCACCTAGCCCCGGATCTTTTCAATAGCTAGAAACACCCCTGTACGGAGCTGATTTGGACGCCAGCGCTATTTTCGACAGCCTCTCATTTGATATCTCGCAGTGATCATGCAGTAATCTATGTACCTGGCGTGTCTCATATCCATTTGCTTCGCTCTGCTAGCTGTGGGGATCCATGGGAACCGAAAAATTTTAGGCTGCGCCCTTAACCCTTGTTATGTGGAAGGGCCGACTGTACCGGTGTTGTTACTCAATATCTGCTTGCATTGAATAACAAGAGGAGTATAGCAACACCTGTTTTCCTCCTATTCAGGCACCGGCGGTATCCATTCCAGGGTCTCCCCTGTCACGATGTTGTTACACCCTTCTGCCTCCACTGAAGATGCCCCTCTGCCCGGCGGCGCATTGCGTGGGCTTATATACACTTAATACCCCAGAAACCGCCGTCGTAGTTCATTAATAACACCGGCGCGCTTTTATTTCACTTCTCCATTTCTCGACAGTATATCGGTCGCCTCCACTCGAGCTGCAGGTAAGTTGCTGGCAAACATATTTTAAGTATGTTAAGTATGTTTCAAGTTTTGGCTGCTCTGGTTTTTGGTTGCCCATGTGAGCGGTATTACTGTTGATAATATGCTACTGCAGTTGATAATGTGCATAAAGCTACAATTTCACAATGCTGACATTAAATTAGAGACGTATTGGGTGATTAATGTTATTTCTTCAGTTGGTTTATGTTGAGTCGGCGTTCATTTAATTTGGACTAAATGGAAATTACTTTTAAATGTGCAAAATTCGGCTGTTTGATTTATCTTTAAGTACAATAAACACGGATAGCGCTTGTGCTGATACTTTTTTGTAATCTTTCCACCATTTCCTAAAATTTAGGTAATCATACTGCCTGTATGTTAAATGTATTGCATTTGTTTATCGAATGAAGAATGATGTACCGTAAATGTATGAAACTCGCTGCGTAATTTTCAAACGAAGCACAAGTGTCAAAATTACATCCATAACGTTATATCGTATGGAAGCCCGTTTCCGCCACCGGGGAAAAAAAATTATATAAAATGTAAGTCGAAATTTCGACTTAGTTATCTCGTTATTTCGAGATATTATCTCGAAATTTCGACTTATTATTATCTCGAAATAACGAGTTTCTAGTTTCTAGCTTTAATAACTTTTCACGGAAGTAAGGTGGGGCGTTTTTAATAACAGAATCGTGTTATCCAGTACACAGACAACGATGCACACCGATTACGAAACACGTAATCAAGCAATTCAGCTGTGATACATTTGCTTTGTCCCACGGTGCACTGCTTAAATCACACTTTACAACTTACTTATGGATTAATTTGTGTTATCAATTAACTGTTAATATGTATGAAATTGATCATGGCATGTAATATGGATACGATGTAACAATTAATAACTGTTAGAAAGAAAGTGATCTTGAAAATCCAAGGGGTGTGCATTGTCCCCCAGGTTCCCCTGATCCATGTACACTTCATAGAACGTGGCTGTCTAATTTTTTCAGAGCTATTAACCCTTTAGTGCATTACCCCTATGCCATATAATATGGATACAATGTATTAATTAATAACTGATAGAAAGTTAATCTGAAAATCCAAGGGGTGTGCATTGTTCCCTGTAGTCCACTGATCAAAGCACACTTCACTAGAAGTGCCTATCTTGTCTAGTTTCAAAGGTATTAACCCATTCATGTATTGTCCCATTGCACATTATACGGATATATTCGAACATTCAAAAATTAATTAAAATTCGTACGTAAAGCAATCTGGGAAACAAAGGGGTGTGCATCAGTCGCCATGAGCCCAAAATGCTAAACCACCATATTATTACAGCTGACAGTACCTATAATATTAGCAATTAACACAATTTTGCATAAATCACGAAATGGTTTGAAGCGCAAAAATAATCGGTGTGCTTCGTTGTCTGTGTACTATGGAAGCCTATGGAAGCCCGTTTCCTCCACCGGGGAAAAAATAATATAAAATTCGAAATTTCGACTTAGTTATCTCGTTATTTCGACTTAAGTTTTATATTATTTTTTTTTTCCCGGTGGCGGAAACGGGCTTCCATAATATCGCTATATAGGTCCATAGCCGGTTTAAGACAAATATGTCTGAAAGCAGAGCCTTTTTGATTAAATTACGTACTTGTGCACTTGTAACTCACTCACAAAATATTTATTACAATTAACAAGCTTCGTTTAATCTTACTTAAAATCTCCATTAGCCCTATAGAGCACTGCCTCATCTAAAATAATATTGTACTCTCTATAACTGAGTTGTTATCATTTCAGTAACAATGTAACGAGCACTCTGGGGTAGTTTGAGAAAGTGTCTCAGTGTAGCAAATGAACCGTGATATTATCCACCTGCGCATCTATATTTAATGCTGCCCTCCTGTAATAATACCTTTTCGGTTGTTAAAGCGCCAAGGAAACAGACACGGGATCCGGTGGTTTGGGTTGCATGCGTTATGTGGGGGAAAACAGAAAATGTAACGCTAAAAAGTGCCTTTAAAGCAGGCCCGGCCCTAACAAATTTGGAGCCCTAGGCAAGATTTTAGGTGGCGCCCCCTTGCATCGCAGTAAAATCCACTGCTAGTGTACATATACTCTTATATCTCATATACAAGAAACTGAATAGCTTTGTCTTAGACATTATTTTATTTAAATAAACCAATTGTACATTCAAAATACTTAGAAATACACATGGTTTCAAGAATGAAATGAAATAATATAAATGAAAAAAAATCAGATATGCAAGCATGATGTAGACTGTACTGTATAATATACAATGTGCTTTTTCTGATATGCAAATTATATTAGTATAAACACATAATGTCATGACATCATCTTTACTGTAACGTTACGTTACCTCTGTATTGTCGCGTTTTTCATCCTCTTTTCTTTTTTTCCTCCCCTGGGCACAAGATAATTCAGGACGTTTTGGCATGTTGAGCTTGTTGACACATCAAAAATGACGGAGGAGGGGGGGCACCGCGGTGGCCTCATAGGAAAGTTACGTATCATTATTATTATTACTACTACTATACTTAATAGGCTTTGCTAAGCAGGTAAATTCATGTGGGCTTGTTCTTTTCATATTAAGACACATTAATACCAACTAGTTTTAAGAATAGTGGAATGTTACACTTTTTTTCTGCCTCCGTTTGTGGCTCCCCCTGGATGGATGGCGCCCTTAGCATTTGCCTATATTGCCTATGCCACGGACCGGCCCTGCTTTAAAGCTTAAAAAAGCTTTTAAAACGTGTTGTGTTAGATAAGATTGTAATTAGCTGTATTCCCTGGGCGCCGCAACAGGTGGTAGCCCTTCGCTGCAATGAGCAAGTTGGGGGAGGCATAAAGAGAATTTCCCCACGGCGATCAATGAAGTATAATAAAGTAAAATAGTATTAGTACAGTTCTGTTAAATATAGCAATCTCTTCTTCGGTCATTATGCCCTGGGGGACTGTTTTGACTAATGTAGCTTGTCACACCCTGCCTGTGCCGCCCTCATGTGGACCACGCCTACCTCGTTAACCCCGCGTGGAATCCTTCCGTTTACCTGCTGTTTTGCATTTCCTGCTTGTAGTCCTGTATATATTAGTCCGCGTTCAAGTTTGTTTCCCTAGGTCTGTCATTGACGTTCGTATGTTGTGTCGGCTTGTTAAGCCGAAATAAACCCTGCTTCGCCTGTATTACCGTCTCGATCGCCTGCTCGCCCGCTCGCACGACGTGACATAGGGTTAGTCATTAAGGAATTTACTTTTTAGTACTGCCGAGCAAACTTGGCCGAGCAGGTGTGGGTTTACTGTGGGCTACGCAAGCAATTATCCCAAGTGGCCCATGCGGACCCCACTGCAGTTTTGTCCTTTGGGGCCACTGTGTGGTTTTACCCTGAGAAAACCCCTTTGTCAACAACACAAGGCAGATAAAATGTCATTTTAGATCATAGATGCTCTAAGGTAGGGGTGCTCCTTCCTGCTCCTGGAGATCCACCAAGCTGTAGAATTTAGGTGCAGCCATAATTCAACACCCTTAATGCAGATAGTCAGGGTCCTTAGTAAAATCTCAGTATTAGAGGCAGCTGTGTTAACATATGATCTGATTACCTGTTTGAGCACATATAGTGTGCTCTAGGGTTAGGGGTACTCAGACTTTACGTGTGCTACAAATGTGAATGTTGCAACAGATGTTTTTATATAACAAATAATTTTATTCTGTAATCATTTCACATGCTCAGTTTTGTTCTCAATTTTCAATATATGTTTTCTAATTTTTTTTGTTTAACCTGCCTGTGAACTCATGTATTTTGAGACTCTCAGTTCATTACTGCTGCTTTCAGCAAGTTCAGTTATTCTGCAAATGCATTAACAGTGATGTTGTACACTGCAGGTATAGGACCAAATAATTGTATTTGTTAAAGATATGGGGGCTGGCAAAATGGGCCCGACAAAATTTACTATGGGGGCGTGGCCCACAGTCCAGGACCTTTTTTTTTTTTTTGTTTGTTTTTTGTTATTTAATCAGAGTGGTGGCTCTGAGGATAGAGATCTGTACTGGCAATCAGAAGGTTGCCAGTTTGAATCCCATGAATGCCAGGAGCTGGGCCCTTGAGCAAGGTCCTTAACTTGCAATTGTTTCTTCCTGGGTATGGTGTTAACCTACATCCAGCCCTGCAAGCAGGTCCTCCAACTTTAAGGGAAATTTGGGGGATGGTGGCAGGATTGGCACTGCAGCCACTGGCAAACACCTCACACTGTTCCGTTCTATTTGAACCCACACATGGTATGGGGAGAACACCGGAGGGTTTTGTGTGAAGCAGCAGTGTTACCCACTGAGCTGCATACCGCCCACTGGTAAACGTTTACAGTACAAGCTTGGCTGTTTTTAAATAACTGCAAGATATGAGTGAAATGCTGCTAACTTGCCTAGAATGGGCATCCTGTGGCATTTATCACTGGGTGATTGTTTTATAGGTGCTGATTATTCAATGAGTCAACACAGTGACACATTTCTCAGAAATATTGGGGAATTTGGCCTGAAAAGTATGATTGAAATCTGGTTCTCAGTTTTCAAATACTCCAATACTCCAACTACTCCAATACTCCAACAACTAGCCAATGAAAAACTGAAGCTACATCAGGGTTGCTGAAAAACAAAAAGTTCACACAGCTGTATTGTCTTTGTACAGTTACTGCACCTGCTGCTTCATTTGCATTTGTTTCCTGTTTTCCAGTGAACTGTTCTCTACCTGCACTGATGTTTCACCCTCAAATATAGCAGGACGACAGCAACCAGATCTGCCTTTTTGGCTTTGATCTCATCATACTGATTGTTTGTTTGTTTGTTTGCTTGCTTGCTTGCTTATTTGTTTATTTTTAGTATCTTGTTTCCGTTTTTTATGGCGAATACCATTACGAATTTCTGCAGTGGAAGTTCTCATAAGTACTGCTTCACTGCAGATGAAGTGGGGCGGTGTACCATTGTGTGTGGCAGTCCAAACATCTGTTTCCTCCGAGCGCTAACTACTTTGTGTACAGTTGATATAAAAAAATATACAAAATGTCTGATATGATTTGTGGTTTCACAAAAAACCTGCAATCTCATGGTAAAACTTTTATATACACTTTAAGTATTACTAGCAAGTGTCATACAGCAATGTATGTTTAAAAAGACATTTCAGTCATTTCAGATGTTTAATGTCTTGTGACGACACCAAAAACATCAAACTTTGTTGTTGTTGTTGACAGTTGTATTTAGATAGATATTTAGAAAAATTGATGGTGTTTTCATACACTGAGCCAATGGGTTATTTTACTTCACATTATGTAAATACATACCGTGAGCACAGATTTGCATCTGTCGGGCACCCAGGCTATATATACGTTTAAAGGTTTTAAATATTTTGCATGTTTATATCTTGTAAGCCTACCCACTTTCTTTCCCAGCAGAATTATATTACTATTATATTGATATGTTAATCAATTATTTAATACTACTTGTTGGTGAGTAAGAAATCTTAATGTCTGGAGTCTTTTTTTTTTTATCAGATGAGCCACAGTGTTTACACCCATCACCAAATCCTCAGTTACATAATATAAGATTAGAGTAACACATACAGAGCATACAGGCGAATGACTGGTTCGCTCTTCTCTCTTCAGAGGAAATAATGAATTTTAATAAAACCTAATTGTAATGATTCCCAAGACAAAACTAGTCAAATTCAGTTTAATTACTGATAATTATCATTAAAATGCATGTGCTGGTTTCTCATTGCTCCCCATTTGTTTGTTTTATGTTCGCTTAGCTCACATACCAGTTATTTTCTCCTGGGTGCCAATAAAATTTCCATATGTGTTTCACGAATGGGCTTCATATTCTGTCTTCTTTGTTTTGTGAGCTGTAGCTGCCTTAATTGGGCGTGTTGAGGTCCTGGAGATATCATCATACTCTTTCCTTAGTAGCTTTGTGTGCTAATGGAAGGAGACCTGAAGAGATGAGATTTAAGGAGGTCACAAATAAAACCAAAATTCCAGGTAATTTATTCATGACTGATATCTAGCAAATGTTGGAAGTCCAGTTGGGAGGTGAAGTAGTTTACATGATGGCTATGACTATTTCTGAGTGGACATTTTGGTGGAATAGTTCTCTTGGGTATAGGCTGCCCCCTGTGATGTTGCAAATCAGTGATTTGCAGGCTTGGTTTCCAGCAGTTATATACTTAGAAACCTGAGGATCTCATCAAGGATAATAAGGCTTTGGTAGTCATCCAGGATGCTGCATTGCAGTGGCACATTAAGTGTGACTTACGGTAGAGTGAGGCATCTGTGGCACTTGGATTATTGTTTGCATGAGTTGAGTTAATCATTGGGGGAGGTATGTCAGCAAGACACGTTCAGTAGAGGAAATCCACATCATACTTTGATGCGCATTCACTGTAAGATGAAGAGGAAGATATAGATACGAGGTGTTGGTGGCCAGAGATGTTGTATACAGAGGAATGCTCTACTGTATCATCTGGATTTTGGTACCTTTTTGAAGTAACAAAAGTACGGTTCCTGGTGTGGTACTGTAGAAAAGGACCAGATTTGTGTCATACAGGTTGCAGCACTGTACCCGGACAAACTGCCAATTTCTTAAATGCTGCCCGTACAGGGGCCCAAAGAGAGGCCATGTCCAGGGACACCCGGTCATATGGTGACCCCACCAAGGCCTGTTACTATTATGGGCAGGAGCAGTGCAGGGAGACCATAGTATTCAGGAAGCCCAGCAGTTGACAGGGACAATATGTAAAACGACTCGGGAAATTGGACTGGGGGGCAAGGTGACATTTAACGAGGGCACCCAGAATTTTTCGGTACGCCCAAGGTTATGAGAATCTGTGTATGCTGAGGCAGAAACTGTAACAGTATCACAGTTAGCTTTATTCACTCAGTGATTCAAGGAATTTATTCTCTTTTGTTCAGTGTTGCGAACACACAGTGGATATAAAAAGTGTACACACCCCTGTTAAAATGGCAGGCTTTTGTGATGTAAAAAATGTGACCACGATAAATCATTTCAAAACTGTTCTCACCTGTAATGTGATCTATAACCTGTACAAATAAAGTGAAAAACCATAATCTGTTAGGGAGAAAAATGTAAAAAATAAATAATGCATGATAGGCTGGTTGCATAGGTGTGTACACCCTTAAACTAATACTTTGTTGAAGCATCTTTTGATTTAATTACAGCATTCAGTTTTTTGGGTAGGAGTCTATCAGCATGCCACATCTTGACTTGGCAGTATTTGCCCACTCTTCCTTGCAAATACGCTCCAAATCTGTCAGATTGTGAGGGCATCTCTTGTGCACAGCCCTCTTCAGGTCACCCCACAAATTTTCAATTGGATCTAGGTCTGGGCTCTGGCTAGCTGGGCCATTCCAACACTAATTTTCTTCTGGTATAGCCATACTTTTGTTGATTTGGATGTATGTTTGGGAACATTATCATGCTGAAAGGTAAAATTCCTCTTCAGCTTTCTAGCAGACACCTGTGGCCTGTAGTACGAGGCAGGATTACTGGCTTATCGGGGTAACTTGTTGGATTTAAGGTACCACAGTTTAAATGGACTAAATATTCGCTCACTTACATTTTGCCCAGACTACCTTAAATCTGACAAGTTACCCCGATAAGCCAGTAACCCCGCTTCGTAGTACAGGCCCCCGAAGGTTTTGAGCCAAAATTGACTTATTTGGAATTGTTCATAATTCCCCCCATCTTGACTGAAGCCCCAGTTCAAGCTGAAGAAAGACATTCCCAGAGCATGACGCTGCCCCCACCGTGGGTGTGGGGTCTTTTGATGATGCGCAGTGCTGTTTATGTGCCAAAGATATCTCTTGGAATTGTGGCCAAAAGGTTCAACCTTGGTTTCATCAGAGCAAAATACATTCTGCCACATGCTTTTGAGAAACTTTGTTTTTTTTTTTCATTTTTTGATAAATTTAGCCGGGCCTGGATGTTTTTTGTATGCAAATGTAGTGGCACGAGGGTAAAGATTGGAATTTTTGTCAACTATGCTACCTAGGGGATGGATATAGAGACTAAACATGAAGGTTTTGAAGATTAAACAGTGGAGCAAAGAGATATTAAACGTTTATCACTCATCTGTGTATCTCATGCCTTCATATCAACATGAGCATAGAAGTATCCATGAAGTTTAAAAAAGACAAGTCTGCCACTATCTGTGCTGTTTTATTTCTTTTTCAGACATGGTTTCTGAGGGCTGCTTCTGTTTTACAAAATACCTCCTCTTCCTGTTTAACCTGATCTTCTTTGTAAGTACTTCTGTCTCTTTAAGTGCTCACAATTTAAATGGTTAAGGCTTCGTTAGCAAATTTGCTAGAATAAGTCAGCTGATATGGAACGAACACTGTCCTCACGGTTACGGAGCGCATGAGCCAATATTGATACAGTATCTAAGCATTTCTCCTAGGAATGATGCAAAATCAAATTTAGAAATTAAAATATTTCAAAACAGTTACCAGTTTGAAAGTCTCCTTGATGTTTTACAGTCTTTGTGAGTAGCTTTCATAAGTATTAGAAGATGTGGTAACACTTTACTTAAAACAGTGATCTATAATGCATTATAATAGTCAGTATAATCGGTAGTCGATGTCTATAAGGCACTATAGATACCTTCAAAATACATTATAGTAGTCGTATAAGAATTAATAAAGCATTACAGCATCTTCTATTGACAGTCATAAGGCATTGTAGTGTTGATTATAATACTTCATAAGCTCCAATAAAGCTCTCACCTATAATGCAATATAGATACCTTCATAATGCAGTGCAAAGCATCCTTAATTCTTATACCAACCATTATAATGCATTATGAAGGTATCTGTAGCGCATTATACGTGAAAGCGTCATAAAGCATTCATAATGCACCATAAACTTGGTGATAATATGTTATGCCTTTTTTATAATTGTTTATAGCCATGTTTATAATGCTTTATTGATGGGTTCATAGATTTTTATAGACATGGCATTCACAGGAAGTGTCACCAAACTTTCTTCTTAAGTATTAAAGAACAAATTTGCTTTACAAAGCATCATGAGCACCGTTAGGATCTATTAGTAACTGACCAAGACTGTGAATACTCTAAATGTGACTGACTATAAGTAGTGACTAAAATCACTATGGTTTGAAAGCGATGCACTGCTGTCCTATTGTGATGCAGGACTTGTGATTCTGCTTTAGTATCATGTTCTACAGTACAGTGTACCAATGTGATTGCTATTCTATTTTAATTTATTGCATTTCTTCTCTCAGTTTCTAGGAATACCTCTGACCTCAGCTGGGTTCTGGATTATTTTTGGCAAAACAAGCTTCCTCAGTGAGTGTCTTGCTTTTCACTCTTCCCTTATTCCTATGAGGAAAATAGGACATTTTAATGGATTTAGATTAAAATAGTCATAAAATGGGCATTGTATTTGTCAGGGGCCCAGAATTTCCAGGTACACCCCTGAGGATTGCAAGTGTTTTCTGAGTCTTATATTAGTACAGCATGGACAAAAGTTAAAATCCAGGTTAGAATCTTTCTAGCGTTTCTGAGGGTTATGTCTCAAATCTTATGACTTAGACAGTGTGACTTGGCACTTAGCCATCTCTCTGAGTTGACTCTCCCTGCTGCCCCCTGGAGGATGGGCTCCCCCTTTGGGTCTGGTTAGGGTTAGGGTTTCCTCTGTTGCCCCCTGGAGGATGGGCTCCCCCTCTGAGTCTGGTTAGGGTTAGGGCTTCCTCTGCTGCCCCCTGGAGGATGGGCTCCCCCTTTGAGTCTGGTTAGGGTTAGGGTTTCCTCTGCTGCCCCCTGGAGGATGGGCTCCCCTTTGTGTCTGGTTCCTCCCAAGGTTTCTTCCTTCTGGGGAGTTTTTCCTTGCCAGTGTCACCTCTAGCTTGCTCACTGGGGTCTTTGGGCAGGGATGCTGTAAAGTGCTTTCAGACAATGTAATGTGAAAATGTGCTATACAAATAAAATTGAATTGAATGGATCTGTGACTTTACAGCTGGGGTAGGCAGCCCTGATTCTGGAGTGCCGGTATCCAGCATGTTTTCCATGTAAATATATGGTTGTGGCCAGCAACACTATTCGCTTAAGGGAAATTCAGAGCAGAGTCATAGAGGATCAGCAAACATTTCAGGGTATAAATCACATCAGCATTTCTATTATTGACCACATACTACGTTATAACAGCATAAACATGAAGCAGGTGTATAAGGTCCCTTTTGAAAGGAATTTGGACCGAATCAAGACCCAACACCTGCAATATTTACAGGTAAGATCGTTGCAACCTCACACTGTAATACTAGGTTATGATGCCATAAACAATACGGTACTGATTTAGTGAACATGCACTAAAGTCCAGCGTTTCCCTGTACAATGTGCTAACCTCTGTCCTCTCTTCCAAGAGAATTTTTGAACTTGATGCCAGTGACCAGCCGCATGAATATATCTTTGTTGATGAGGCTGGATTTAACGTCACCAAAAGAATTAGAGACCGCAACATTACTGGGCATCGGGTCATTGTGGAAGTTCCTGGGCAGCGGGGAGGAAATGTGACCATGTGTGCAGCCATAAGTGAACACGGGGATTTCCAACACCATGCCATTCGTGTCCTTTACAACACAACACATCTGTTAAATTTCCTTGATCATCTTTTTGAGAATGTTGAGCAACGACAACAAAATGAGGCTGGAAGGGCAGAGTTATCACAATACATTGTTATTTGGGACGATGTCAGTTTCCACAGAGCTGCAGCTGTACATAACTGGTTTACTGATCATCCCAGGTTTTCTAATTTGTTCTTGCCAGCATATTCCCCAATTCTCAACCCCATAGAAGAATTCTTCTCGGCATGGTGGTGGAAAGTTTATGACCGGAATCCCTGTGAAGCAGGGAATATTCTGTGGGCCATGGAGGAAGCCTGTGGGGATCTCACTTTACAGTCCATCCAAGCCTGGATAAGACACAGCCGAGCAAGAGAGTCCATCCAATACTTCCCTCGCTGCCTAAGAAGAGTAGACATATTGTGTGATGTGGAAGCTTTGTGGCCTGACCAGCCAAGAGACATGAAGCTGATGAATAATGTCTGTAATGTACAGTATTTACAGTAACATACATTTACCAGCTTCATGCACATCTTCTTTTCTTTCATGTTCTTTGCAACATGAATATAACTTTTTTTCCCCAGTTTATGAGTTTACATTCTGTTGATTTTGGAGCATTGCATCTGAGAAAAATAAAATATTTGAAACATGATCTTGCACATGGTGTTATTGTACACTTTCAATATTGTATGTTGAGTACTATGAATGGAAACCTTAATATATTTGAAATATATGGTTTCTGGTTGTATAAAGTTTTTAGAGTAGTGTTCTGAATTCATCCTTGTGTTTTGTGATCATTTTTGCTTGTTTGTGTGTCATCTGAGTGAAATATGTACTTTAAGTGACATAGTGAATGATGAATTCCACCTGGGGTGGCGGGGCCCGGAGCCTATCCCGCGACAGCGGTCGCAGGCGGGAACCAACCCTGAGAGGGCGCCAACACACCACAGGTGAATGATTTTGTGTTGACTACTTGCTTTTGGGCTGTAATTCTGCGATTTGCACAGTTGAGCGTAATGTTACGATGTTGTGTTTAAACTTAAGAGAATTTGAGGGGACGCTCAGAGAAAAGAGTACTTTATAAAATAATTTAATTAAAAGAGATTGATACTGTAGTTTTAGTATGTTTTGTAAGTTCAGAGCTTTGTAAGTCCTACACCCTTTTCAGTAAAGACATTTTTTATTGTTTGAAAACAGGTACTTTCTTTCCAATAAAGTGTAACCCCTTCTCCACAATAGATATAGATATATATATTTTTTTAATTTTAGGGTAATTATTTCATGAAGGGGACCAAGTAACAGGCCAGTGTTCTATATAAAAGTAGGACGCAAACTAATATATTCACAGGACAATACAAAATATATTTCATTCAAGGCAGTAGCCAAGGAGTCAACACTGGGGGCACCAAGGCTGTAATTATGATATATATTGGGGGGGGGGGCACTGTGAGCTCATCTGAATACTGGGGGGGGGGGACACACGTCCCCCCAATATTTATTACAAGTTTTCTGAATTGCTAAAATACTAAACCTCATTCTTGGAATAAAACTGCCAATTGCCAAAACTCCTTTGTTGAATCAGTCACTACATTTACATTTACAGCATTTGGCAGACGCCCTTAGCCAGAGCGACTTACATAAGTGCTTTAAGACTCTACAATGA
>JAODLC010000045.1:17131959-17152875 GCA_026781145.1 Hippopotamyrus pictus
CACTCCAAAAGACCCTGGGCTTCTGAAACAACAACCCGGGCTTAAGCCCAGTAAGCCACCCCCCCGCTCCGCCGATGGTTACAATAAAGTGGCCACTTCTTTATGATCTTATTAACTAAATGAATTTTGGTATCTATCATTATACATATACAAATGTTACACATTAGCATCACTATACTGTAAGTATTGTGTTTTCCAGTGTCAGCAATGCCAAAACATCACTATAAGTATTGTGTTTTCCAGTGTCAGCAATGCCAAAACATCGGAATCCATTGTCAGCAATGCCAAAACATCGGAATCCAGTGTCAGCAATGCCAAAACATCGGAAAGGGTTCTTCCAGAGATGATCTTTGGTCATTAGCTGGAGGAGAACAATCGTTAGTGCAGAATTTCCTTGTCAAAACTGTCCTTAGCAATTTTTGGAAATGAAAATATGAAAAATAAGATATTAATAGATAATAGAGTAAAGGTTACAGCAAAAACCCAGTCAAGCAATTCAGAATATCCAGAGTTACTTGTGTGATCCACTCAGTGACTCCAAGCCGGGGAAGGTGAGAATGACGGAAGAATGAGTGAAAGTTGCAGAAAAGAGCCACAGCAAGGAAGATGTTGCAATGTAGCAGGAGGCAAAGGAACACTCTGCTGGAAGTGAAGAGGAGGAGGAGGCTGAATGGCTAGAGACTGACCAACCAGAAAGTCCAGAGTCCCTTGTAAGTGACAGATCTGATGCTCCCATTAGTGACCCAGAGCCAGAGAAGGAGAGGCAAAGAGAGAAAAAGTTTATGGGACATGAATCAGCAAGCACAACAAACAGTGATGAGGTGTTTAGAAAGAAATTCACGATTTCACTTAAACAAAATCAGTGGAGCAAAATATGACTCCAGAAAAATGCCAACAAACTTCAACAACCATGGACCAACATAATTTACAGTCAGTTGTAGGAATTATTAGCTCAGGTAAATTTTTATATCTCCACCAATATATTAGAAATTAATTAAAGTTTAATGAATTAGTATTTAATGACGATTATTGCCTAATCGTTATGCCGAATGGTTGGTTCCTCCAAACTCAATTGTGATATCCCCGTGAGTCTGTTAATGTGAGACTTAAATGGGATTCACTAATCACCAGTATCGCTTAATAACCTGGGTTAGAAGGCTCGTCCACTGAGCTGAGTCACCATGTAAACAATTGGTAGCGAAACTTCCCTCACGGCCGATGAGAGAGTCTCGAGATATTTCAGGCGAGTTTGAGGTTTCAGAGCGTGTAGCAAGATCGCAGAGGCAGGGACTATTGTGAGCACTCAATGAACAGAGGCTGAAGTTGTGTAAAAGACATGCATTTATTTCTAGCTAACACTACAACTAACATAAGATAGACATTACACTTAACACAAACAACAAACACAAAATAACGGAATAGAAACAAGCAATGTAATTATGGAAATGCAATGACCGGATTTAAATGAGTAACCTTAAAAGGGAAATACTGCTCTGCAAAGCAAGTACGACCCTAAAGTCTTATAGCAGGTTAACAGAACGGCTTAGGTTGTTAGAATGAAAGGAAGTTGGTTTACTTGGTTGCAGAGCAGGGGGGGGGGGGTCTTGGCAGTTGGTTGCAGAGGCTGATGAGCTGATGGGATGATGGCACTCAGGAAGGTGTGGTATGGGAGCAGTTGTTGGAGTGGAGCCCCTTTGGTTCTCTCTCCTTGTGAAGCTTTGTCTTGGTTGCAGTTCTCTGTCCAGCTGGGCCTTCACCGGAGGGCTTCTTGTGGGCTTCTCTTCTCCTGGGCTGATGTTCTCTGCCTCTCTCTTTGGGCTGATGGTCTTTCTGCTCCTCTTTGTTCTGAGGTGCCAGGTTTTTATGGTCTAAAGTTCATGAATAGGGATGATCAGGAATTCGACTCCTGGACCAATGGCTGGCCATCCATTTGGCGGGCTTTCGGAAGGGGGTCTGTATCACTCCCTCAGGGATTTATGACCAGACTGATTCTCCCTTTACTGATGATTTTCTTTAAGCTGGTATAACTTTTGATACATCCACTTTCATGGTAACCACTGACCAGATTTGTAATCAGGAGTGATTGTCCATCAGTTTGACACCAAACATGCCATACCAGCTTCACAGGTTCACACCTCATACCATCTGTATTAATTGATTAACAATTACTTATATTATGTATGTGACTGACTCACATCGGTATATGATACAGGTGTTTTGGGTTGCACCTCAACAGATGTTACACTTTTTACAGATATTATGTCACATATTCACATTAAAAACAGCACATCTTATCCTTAGATAGGCGTGGCCGTTAGTTTGTGGAAATACCAATTTAAATTGCACATCTAGAAACATATTTTGGTTGGTGTGGCTTATCCCAATTGATCTTCTCCAGAATGGATAATGTACACCTTAATTCAGTTCTTTTAATATAGCATGGTAGATCACAAATAGCCTGCTAGCGGACCACCAAGATCAGATAAGGACCACAAAGGAATGTGGAAGTTGTTAAACAGAGAAAGAAGAATCTCTGAAAGTTAGGACACACTAAGATACCTGGTTAGACTATTCAACTTTTCTTCTGGTATAACCATGAGAATATAATATATGCAGTGGTAGCTAATACCTATTTATCTATTCAAATTTATATAAGTGTTCAAGTGTAAAGGGGTAAAATAGGTGATACTCCGTGAACATGGTTATAAGGGTGGCACACAAAACACTGATTGTCTAAGGACACATATAAACATAACCTGTTACAACATAATCTGTATATTGAGAATAGTAGTAATGAGTAAATCAATATAAAGGTTATACAAAAGCCAAACTTTAAAGAAACTTTCTTTAGGGTGTTGGTCTGTTGGGTGAGTGGTATGCAAGGCAGGATGTCTGGGGAGGGGGTTGTGTACCAAGTCAAGGGACCCCTGTCCGTGAGGTCCACTCTGCTGTCTGTAGATCCCTAAATCTTTGGGCAATAAAAGTTGGAGTGCTGGCCTCCCTTGTTATCTGTGTGTGTGTGTGTGTGTGTGTGGGGTCGCTAACCCCTCTTTGGTGCCTAGGCCAATGTGTACCTCTCGTATCAGGCTAGGCCTTGTCTCAGGCCACCTGGAATTTAAGCTCTGTGATATATGCATGTGTGATCCTACACAGTTAAGGAAAATTAACCCGAGCTGTGTCCTTCATATTACTTACCAGCATGTCCGTGTTCCTGGCAGCAGGAAAAGAAACACACCATTTCTAATTATATATGCTGTTTGCAAATTCTCCACCTGCCAGGCAATGTACACAATTAGAATGAAAAAGAAGCCCAGTCGGCTTCAGTCTGACGTTGGAATGGTTGTTTTACGCAGTGGAGAAATCAAACATTTAAAGAAAGAGACGCAGTTCAGGCCAGCAACTAATATTCGCAGGGGCAAAATTGCAAAAGCTGTAGTCAAAGGATGGAGTGCAGAATACTACAGGAGACTGCAACACTCCAGTAATACTACAGGAGACTATGCAACACTCCAGTAATGGATGCTACGGGGGGGTTGTGTCAAAGCCCCCTGAAGACAAGCGAAGAGTTATTATGCTGTGGCCTTGCCAGGACAGCAAAGATGCCCCCCCCCCCTCTCAGTCACTGAGATGATCTCCAATGAGCACAGTGAACCTCCCCTTACTTTCTGGCTGATGCAGTTTCTTATAAAACTCTCCAGGTATACTTCCCTCAGGGTGCATAAGGTCAAGACAGATTATAGCTGGGCATTAATTCAGGCTGTACTGTTAGCGTTCAAGAAGAAAAGCATCAATGCATACCTGAAGAGAACATTTTCCATTATCCAAAGGCAACAGAAATGGCCAGATATCAAATCCTTCACAGTGCTTCACTTGTGCTCTGCCCACATCACAAAGGCAGTGAATTGCAGCATTGGAAGGACGACAAATAAGTCCCTCAGAGAGTTTGCAACTTTCACTTTTGCCAGACTGCAGAACAGAATCAGTTTGAAGACTGAATGTGATATCTTTAGACACTTTTGCAATGCTTTACTGGCAGAACACCTAAATGACGATGTCCAAAGCAGTGTTGAGTTTCTGAAGGCACTTATTTCAAAGACCAGTAGTCCAGACCTTGAGGAGCATATGGAAGAAGAGCAGAATAGGTGGGAGGATGCAGAAATTGGGAGGTCCGTTAAAACACTCATGGGCAGCTCTCCATATTCAAGAGCATTCAGAAAACTATACGAGGAAGCAAAATCAGCGGTAGGAGCACAGCAGAAAGCACATCATATTGCAAACCCATATCATCGCCCAGACAAAGAGGGAGAAATGTCACAAACAGACACAACAAGCAAAGAGAAACCCAAGTGGAGAGAAGAGTATATATAATATATATATTGTATATATAAAATAAGTGTTGCAGTTAGTATTAAATGAGCAAATTGTGAGGCAAAATCACCTAAAATTGTGTATCGCTACTTCCCTTACAGGTAAAGATGCTGTCGGAACAGTATGAGACTGAACTTGTCGCAGTTATTAAATCATCTTCCTATACCTTCACTTTAAGGCATGCTGACTTTGTAAAACTACGACCCCATGAAGTTCTGAATGGTGAGTTAAGCCATCAAATACACAGGTTGCACACAGCAGAGTATAGCGAAGTGTTAAATTTGAATGCAACCTGTGGAGTGCATACTACATACATGTCACATAAACAAAAATTGTGTAACCCACATATGACAGTAAATATTTCACTATCAGCACCTTTGTGATTTAAATATAACCAGTGACGCCTTCTTCCTAATGTTGTATGTAGAGTATAGCAATAAAATCTACAGATGATGTCCTATAGTACTTGAACTTTTGTTTTTGTGTTAAATTCATATATGCCCATATCACATAAAAAATCGTATCTCAAACCCCCTTCTCTACCCATTGCGGCTCATTGTAAATTCAGATATTTAGGAAAAAGTGGCTCTTTGCTTTAAAAAGGTTGCCGACCCCTGACATATAGGAAGTTCCAAGCCATTACTGCAGGTCTGTCAAAGTGCTGGTTAGAACAAGTATGAAGGAAAGTGCTATCAGTAGTGTTACGGCTGAAGTCCATATGTAGTTTGGACCATGGAAGTTGACCAAAGAAAAATGTTATAAGCCGGATGCAAAGAAACCCACTAACCATGGTATCCTAGCTTTGTAATCATTCGACGGGGATGAGACCTGTAATTATCGCTGCTGTGTCTGTGCCTTAAACTGGCTATTGGAAACAGCAGGTAAACTTGTGGAAGGTGCGTAGGAAACGTAGGGTGGGATTTCTGCAGAGTACCTCAACAATGCGGGAATGCCAAGGGTCTGCCAGGGTGTAATTGCTCCTGGAGGAGGATTATTTGATTAAAGCAAAGTTTGAAGCACAGAATCATTTCAAGCAAAAATCATTACTGCTAATCCTTGTCAATGTGTTGCCTGTTTTTAATTTTGCAACTTATTTGATTAATAAAAGTACATGTTTTCAAGGGAAATGTGACGTTTTCTGAGTGCATACATCTTTGAATGGTTGTTTGTAGGGGTGTGGTCATATACAACGACCTATGTTGTTAGTCTTGGCCTCACAGTTGCACATTGATGGAATAAAACTTTGTTCACAAAAACAGCTTCATTCTCTGGTGGTGCGTTTATTGCAAGGTGCAAACAACCAATTGCGTCAACAGCAATAGGAAAAGCAGAAATCACTGTTAACATTCATTGTAGGGAAAGTTAATATGTGGTCTTGACAGTCGGTTAATACCAGCCACAACTTGAGGAATAAAGTGCTGGGATATCCTGGATCTGTCAGCTAGTTCCTGTTGACTAAGTGTGGTCAGTATTTAAAGATGCACAGGAACAGCATGATTTCATTATGTAGGTTGTTCAAGAGCCATGGCCAGTTCATCACACAGTTCCATCAGAGACCAAGTCAGGTAAAGAGCCACAAGTTGATACACTATATGGACGAAAGCATTTAAGGGCAGTGTGTGGCTCAGTGGGCTAAGCCTCTGTGCCTGTAAGCAGAAGGTTTTTGGTTCAAACCTGACCTCAGCATGTCTGTGAGCAAGACCATTAACCCCCAACTCTATGGGACTGCAACAGGTGGCTGCCCTTCATGGCCAGCTTGCTCTCACCAAAGGAGAGCAAGTTTAAAGACAAATTTTCCATGGGGACCAGTAAAGTATCAATTGGACATGAAAGCTTGGTTCACAATCTTCATTCTAGTTCATCCCAAAGGTGTTTGATGTGGTTGATGTCAGGGCTCTGTGCAGGCCAGTCAAGTTCTTTCACACCCACTTCACCCAACCATGTCTTTATGGACCTTTGTGCACTTGAACAGAATCATGCTGAAACAAAAACAGGCCTTCCCCAAACTTTTTCCTCAGAGATAGAGGCATGGATTTGTTCAAAATGTCTTGGTACGCTGAAGCATTAAGAGTTCCCTTCATTGTAACTAAGGGGCCCAGCCCAGGCCCTGAAAAACAACCCCATATCATCATCGCTCTTCCACCAAACTTTACAGTTGGGACAATGCAATCAAGCAGGTAATGTTCTCTTTGTGCCTGTCAACCCCAGACTTGTCCATCAGACTGCCAGGCAGAGAAGCATGACCCATCACTCCACAGAACATATCCACGGCTCCAGAGTCTAGTGGCCATGGAATATCTTGCAGAGAAAAATTTCATGCACGCACTTATTGCAAAGGTGGTACAATGCTGGAATTCATGGAGCTCTTCAGAACGACCTATTCTTTCACGAATGTTTGCAAACCTGAAGCACCTAGCTATGCAATTATTTTATATACCTGTGGCAATGGATCTAAATGAAACAAGAATTCAATTAAGAGATGTCTCCCAATATTTTTGTCCAAATAGTCACTCTCACACATACACTCACATATGTAATAATAGTAGTGGGAAATGTACATACACAATAGGAAGTTAAACAATGAAGAGCATGTTTTACTTTTATATTTTTCCCCAAAACTGAAAAAAAAAAAAAAAAATGATATTCCTCAGTATTGTGGTAGGTGAACTACTACTTGTAAGGGTTCCAAGCAAGTACTGCAGTGCAGCACTACAAATAAGAACCACTGTAATAAGATATGCAAGTAAATTTATCTTTCCTTAGGTGACCAATGTGCATATTGAGCAAAGACCCTGTACAGAAAAACACAGTCAAGTTTGCAGCAGTATGATGCGTATGTGAGAATAAGGAACAGCAGACAAAGACAGGAATTGTATTAATTTTTGGCCTTTTTATTCAACTTTTACTTTTTTAATTTTTCAAGTAAAATAATGTGGAATTGCAAGAAACACAGGAATGTAGCAACTGAAATTAAAGACAAAGTAAAACAAAGACCTCCACCATCGTCCTTTCCCTCCACAAAACGCTGTGAGACACAAGGCATCCGGAAAATAAACAGACCTATCATTCACTGTACACCCGTCTCCCATTTAAGTCCATGAATCAGTATATATTATAAATGAAGACCTTGAAATAGTTGAAAGTGAAGATTAGTTCACCGCTTTCGGGTCACATCTGCAAATGTCTGTAGTTTTTTGTAAAATGGATGCAAAGGTGTTTCTCCCTTGTTACTGGTGGGTGAAATCCGTCTGACAACAGAACAGCAAATAAAGTGAATCTCCTAGCCAGCAGTTCACATGCTTAAAGAGAATCAGCTTTTAGAAACCACCAAAAATAGGCAGTACTCAGTTTCCCCCCCCACTTTGATCAGGATCCTTTGAATATGTATCAAAGCACATTTCAGGTCATAATGGCTTACAGTCTTAAAGGTTAAGAAGAAACCCTTTAAATCGATTATGCATCAAAACAAATCAGTTACTCCTATTTTTGCACAGCCAGTAAACATATGTTCAAGTACATTACAAGCTCAAAACATAAATCAACATATTTAGAGCTTATGTAACGCATTTTGTGAGGTACCAGGAAGGACAGACTGACTTCAATATATAACCAAAAACAAAAGCATTGAGTGGGAAAATGTGTTCTGCAAAAATTCAGGACAGAAAATGACAAAAGTAACCCAAGGACTGTGCAGTAGATATTAAATTCAGAACCTCTATTGAACCAGCATTGTCTCAGATGTCGGAGACTGAGAAGGTTTAGGGAAACAACGTTTTCTGCAAACCTCCACTGTCCAACAAGCTCAGCTCCCAGCTCCAACAGTTTTAATGCATGACAAAGTGTAACCGAGCAGCAACCCTGCACAATCTGTCGCTGACATTTACTGACCCTTCACACACAAAATCCAGTCATCTTTAAATGGTTACAGTACACTGTCTAAGCCCACCTCCCACCCCAAAGTCCCCCTCGAAGTCCCTGTGTACCGGCAGCATAATCAGACACTGTCTGTATAAACTGACTCCTCCAATGGCTCACAGAGCTCAACCACTCTAAAAATGGAGACACCATCCCCATTGCCAAAACTCTCTCTGCACTTAGACAGCACAAGATGGCTATACTGAGAATACAGCTCATTGACACACACGGTTTTCTATCTGTGTCTCACGCCCTGGCTGCACTGAATGGGTGACCGACTCGTGCTAAAGGAGAGAACAGGAGAGGGAGGAGATCCACGCTTGTAACTGGAGATGGGACCTGTATCCATAGTGCTGTACATCGGAGTCACGGTTCCTTTGATTTTTGCTCCGAGTGGGATCCTCCATTGGCCTTGCTACTCTTCTTCAAAAGCGGTCACCGGCACCCCCTCCTATCGCTTGCTCGATACATTGGCCTCCACTGTGCCGGCTCCCAGACTTCAGGTCTTGGTGCGACAGGCGTGGTGGTGGCTGGTGGAGGAGCGGGTGTTGCTGGCGGGTGTGCGAGCCTGAGCCGCAGCCAGTGCAGCTACACTGCGCAGCAGCCTGTCAGGCGTCCCCTCACCAGAGCCCTTCTCCTGCCTCAGCCGCCTCTCCTTGCGGCTCCTCCCGCCAGCTTTGTCTCCTTTGTTCCTCCTTTCACGATCGCTGCTAGGAGAGGGGGCACGGGACTGGGAGCACAGGGGCCCCGTGCTTTGGGAGCTGAGGCTGTGGGTGCGCTGGCTGCTGTTGCTGCTGCTCCGGCTCCGGCTGCTGCCCTCCCCCTGCTCACTGCTCACGCTGCTGCTTGCGCTGTGCGCCCGCGATGAATGGCTCTCCTCCCCTTTGCTTTGTCCTTCCACCATTCTCTTTCTTTTTACTTTGTTTCTTTTGTTTTCAGTTTGAAGTGGAGGAACCAAGTCTCCTGGTCGCTGGCGAGTAGAACGGGAGGCAGTGGGGTTGGGGTGGCCAGAGAGCTGCCTGCTACTCTCCGTTTTACTCTCGGTCCCTCGGGCTCCAGTCTTATTGCTCCGTTCAGATGATGCAGAGGCATTATGCTGCCCTTTAGCCCTTCCTCCTTTTGGAGTCTCTTTACCTACAGAAAATGCTATACTAGACCCAGGGTTTCCTCCTTTACTCCTCATGGCAAGAAGTTTAGCAGCTGCATTCAAGGCAGAGCATCTTTTCCCCAAGACCTCTGAGACTGTAGATGGTGAGACGGGGCTAGGTTGTTGTCTTTGCTCAGAAGCCAGTAAAGGACCTGATGATTTCCGTGTAACTCTAACAGACATTTCAGCTTTAGTCTCCCCTTCAGTTCTAGTGGTTGTGTTTGGCATCAGTTGACCTTCTCTACATGGACTCCTGATGGACTTTCTGCCTCTTCTTCTTACCTCCAAATTTCCTTTCAGGTCTGTGTTATCTCCACTCTCTAGCATTTTTTGAGTTGACCGAGTGAGACGTCGCTCCTTATGACCCCCACTGGAGTCATCAGAGTCTGAAGAGCAGGAGAATGAACACTGTTGTGGGGTGCTCGCAGAATCAGAAAGGCTGGGTTTTTTTGTTGGGTCCCTTTGAGCGGTCCCTTCCTTTTTGTTTGCGTCCACTTTTTGCTTCCGCTTCATGGATCTATCTGTTGCATCATCTTTCTTGGATAGCGATGAATAGGTGGAAGTAGAACGAGAGGATATTGACGATGGTGAGGAGGAGCAAGCGGATTCTTGGCTGCTCCTCCTACTGCCAGGTCTCATAGGTATAGAGTGTCTATTCGTTCTAGTTCTCTCTTGGGTCTCCTTACCCATGTCATCGTCCCTCTCACCCCGAGGAGAACTTTGTACAGATCCTTGGTCCCCAGACAAGCAGGCAGCAACTCTCCTTTTCTTAGGCTGAGATGTGCAGCAATCCTCTTGTGCACTTTGATCCCCTTGATCCTCTTTACACTCCACTTTACATTCCCCAGTATCTTTGCTCTTTATTTCTTTATCTTGTTGTTCTTCCATCGTGCCAACCAGCACAGATGTCACGTTACTGACACCATCTTTGAAGTCCTCCTCCACCTGTGCCAGTACATGCTGATTCTCTGTATTGGACATAGAAGTATACGTGAGAGGTGAAGAAACTTCGTTGGACTGAGGAGTGGGACTTACAGAGGTGGGAACTATTTGATTAGGCTGACTTGTGTCAATAGGTGAAATGCTCTCTAGGGGCTGGTTATTGTTTGGTAAGGGTGACTGAGGTTCCAAACCATAAGCTTGCTGATCATTTCTTGCGGTAAAATTTTCTGAATGCTCACTGAAGTCTGGGCTACCTGGAAGGGAAGAATTTTTTGTTGAAGTGATACAGCTGGGTTCAACAGTACTTGTTCTTGCCGTCTCCTTACGTGGACGCCCCCTCTTGCGTTTTGGAGATGGTGAAGGGCTTCTTTCTAAAACCCCAGGGCCTTCTGTGGCAACATCATCACAAGAAGAGGTCTGCTCTGTCGCAGAGTTATTTACTTTGGGTGGAGTCTTAGGTGGGCGACCTCGCTTGCGTTTCCCAGGAGGTGTAATGTTCACTTTAGGGGGAGTGAATGTACAATCTTCTGATGTGTTCAAGGCCTCTTCAGCTCCTTCTAGTTTTGTATCCACTTTCTTGGGGAAGCTGGGAGACAAGTTGAATCTTCTGTCTCCTCCACGTCCTCGGCCTCTTCCTGCTTGATGCTCACCCAGCTGAGCAGCCATGCGGGACTCCGTCTCCAACCGCCTTCTCACCGGCAGGTTCCTTAAAACAGGCATATCCGGAGAAAGGTTGGTGGTGGAGTGGATCACAGCTCTGTCGTGGTATGGTGAGGGAGAGGTCTGGTTCTGATCTGGCTGATGTTGGGGGGATGCTTTTTCAGCAGTCACTTGTGTCACTATTCTGTTCTCTTTCTGAGTTGCACTGGTTTTGTCTTGTGTCTGTAAGGCAGCTTCTGTGCTGAGCACATCTAAACCTTGCTCAAGATCAGCTGACACCATTTCTTGGCCTTTCCCATCATGCTGCCCGCCACCTGCTGCTCTTTTCCTCCGACGGGGCTCCTTCTCTTCCACTACTGTGACTAACCGGCCCGGCAACTTCCTAAGAACTTTGGCTGAGGGTGAATCATCAACATGGCTACTCAGCACCTCTCCGTCGGCCGACTGTCGCTTGCGTGGGGACCGGCTAAGAGGTGACTGTGTGGGGAGCTGTGAAGGATTATTAAGAGATCTCTGGATGTGTTGATCATTTTCCTCATTCATTGTAACATCACTATCTTGAATTTGGGCTGAATCTAAGTGACCTTCACCAATGCTATCCATGCCAGATGAGGCAGACAGATCTTGTGTGACTTCAGAGCGATTCTCTGTGTCAGCTGGTGCCCCATCGTAATCTGACTGGCCTTGGTCATTAATCTTTTCTCCAGAAACGGAATACGAGGTAGATGAGGCACAAGGGGTTTGGTTAATGTGAGTCTTCATGACTGTTGGGGTCAGAGCAGTGGAAAGCAGTAAACTAGAAGTAGGCGAAGAGGTGGTGAGGTGGGCCCTAGAGGATGATTCCGAAGCAGAGCACGTACAGCAGTTCACGCCAGACGTTGCAGGTTCTGTAACCTTTGGTATGGCTGGGTGGTGCTGGCTGTGGCTTTGAGCACTCTGCAAATTTACTCCGGCAGGGGAAGTTACAGATGACACTGTGAGTTCTTTGGGTCCCACAGCCACTGGAAGAGCACAGCCAAAACTTCCTGATGCGTCTTCGATTACGTTAGTTGTCAACACAGGCTCATCCTGCTTGGGGTTGCTGAGGGAAGGTGTAATTCCATGGCATTGCTGTTGGGACATGAGGCTTGAGGATGCATCTTGCTCTGCATGATGGGATTCTGATCCTCTCTCTGTATGCTGTGCAATTTCTCCGTGTGTCAGGTTTGTACTGAGATTAGCTTCAGGCATCACCATAGGACCACGAAGCCTTCCGCTCACTCTGGTGGAAGGGGCGCCCTTCTCCTTGTGCTTGCGAGGCCGGCGATTGGATGAGATGTGAACCAGATCCTCTGCAAGTGATGGACACAACTCCTCATCCTCGATGTCAGAATAAGGTGGGAGTTTCAAGACTTCTTCTTTTGCCTGATCCAGACCCTTCCGAGCAGCTTCAACTTGCTCCTGTAGACAACCAAGTGTCATTAAGGGCAATTCAAGCAGTTTTTAAAACAAGTATTAGCTACTCTCATGCTGTGCCTCCAGTACGCAATTTGAATCTGATGACTTGCTGATGTTAGGAATTTACCAGATATGATGTCTTAACAGAACCCATTCCACCCGCCATTCTTTATCGGTCTGATCCTACATTATATGCAGTTAAAATTAATCAGACAAAATTGTTTCACCTCTGCTTGCTTCAACTCCTCTTTGCAAACATCTTCCAGAGAGGCCTCCAAAAAATTCATCGCATATCGTTCTATTGGAGTAAGCTGGAAAATTAAAGAGAAAGGCCAGTTAAAAGACATCCCCCCTGGCTTACATTTCAGTGTGAAAAGGCAGCATAATGGACTTGCTTGTCAAACAATGAAATGACACCATGTCTGCCCTGGTACAGAGATAGTCACCTGTTCCACAAGGGCAGCGATTTCCTGTTCGGCCTTGGAGAGCTCCTCCTCTTCCTGGTCGCGACCCATTCCCTCATTACTCTCCTCTAATGGAATGCTCTCATTGAATTCAGCCAGTTCAGCCACTTGCTCTGCTTTGGCTTGCGAGGCAGCAACAATATCTTCTTCATCCTCAGCACGACACAGGGCCTTGAGAAAGAGCATTTGTTGGTTATTTCAGGTGTTTATGTAATGAATAAGTCTTTTGAAGTATTGTGGACGTTAAAATGACAAATATTCGCTTAAAGTAGGGCTGTCACGATCATTAAACTAGTTGCTGATTGTCATGCAAATAATTGCGATTACGAATTTGTCTTTCTGATCATTTTATAATACTATCTGCCTGGAGTTAGCCTAATCATAGTTTAGTATTACATATACACCTTATGAAGAACTGTATATTGAATACTGGAACATATACAATTGCATTTGCTTATTAAGTTTGTAAACAAAAATTGTAGAGGCCTGATATGACATACAACAACAAAAGAAGTTAAATGCCTCGAGATAAATAGCTAGTGTCTTTTCCTGATCTATACCACCTGCCCAATTTTACCTCACGTCGTCACTGCCCAATCCGCTCATCCTGCCATTTTACTGCAAATAATATTGTCTACATTTACATCAAATTAAATTGGATAATGTATCAGAAAAAAGGTGGTTTGGGGTAAATTAAGTGAACGAAGATAAAATCCATTAAAACTTATAAGTTAATCGGGCTAACCAAGAAATCCGGCTTTGTGAAACATGACGTAGACCCCAGATGTTAATCATTCGGTAGATTTTAAAAAGTAGTCCATTTTCTTTGCTTGTCATTTTTAAGTGTTCACTCCGGTCATTTATTTACAGTTTTTGGATCAACACTATTACCCAAATATCCCACATCTGAAATGCTAGTTTATATTTCCATTCGCTGAAATTGCTGCTATCCAACGACATGGTATTTCAGTATACTTATAACTTTGGCTAACTCTACACTGAAATATGAAGTCTGGCGTATTTTGAGTATGTTTCACCTATATTTATATACCGGGATGTGCAGAACTGGTATGCAAGTATGCATTCGCCATATATGCAAATGCATATTTTATGTGCATCTGCACTGTTATAACAGGAAATTGCTGTGCATTTTTGCATTTATACCGCAAACTTACAAATAAGCCACATGAAGGTTAAAATGCACAGTAATTTCTTGTCATAACAGCGTGAATCTGCATGAAATACTTTTGCAGTGCTATAACAAGAAATTGCCGCCTTTATCGCTTTATGCCGAATGCGTACTTGCATACCAGCTATGCACAGCTGTTTGCGACACTCTGAAGGATCAGAAATAAATGGGTAAAGTAATGTACAGTCTTTAGTTCTTTGTCCTGTTGGCATAATATCCTGACTTTGCTGCAGCCATCAAGGACATATAATGTCATTCCATCATAACGGGACACAAACACGCACCCAGACAAGTGCACATGTTATGCAGGACTTATTTAAACAGACAACACAAGAGAGAACTGACATCGTAAAATTTGTTGTGAAGTGTAATGCAGTGCATGCAAAGACGTGCAAAGTACAAAGAGTAGGTGGTATGCATTGGTTCAGAAGCGCAAAGAGATGAACAAGTGCCAAACATTACATGGTAGAAAACAATGTGGAAATAGTGATAGAAAATGATACAAATATGCACTACTAGTTGCAATGGTGGATAGGTACAGAGAAATACTCAAGAGGTTCGTTTCAAACAAATATATTTCAGAGCAACCATGGGCCAGCCTGAAGAGGACCTTCACACATTACCTGCTCCAAGATGGTGGCGTGCTGCTTGCTGACAGCCTCATCCTCCTCCGGCTGTGAGGGCAGGCTGGGCTCAGCCTCTCTCTTCTCTCCCTCAGAAACGTAGAACAGCTCCCGGATCGTTTGCTAAAGAGAAGCAGAGTCTGCGGTCACCTGACGGGCGCCATGTCACGCATAGCCATGGTCTCACGCTCTCTCTCAAAAGGGACGAACCTGTTTGAAAAACGCGGTGGTGAAGTTGCCGCCTTCGATAGCCATGTCTCCCAGCATTCTCTTCTGGTTCGCCTTCTTGAGGATGTTCTCCTCCACCGTACGCTCACTGATGAGCCTGACGAGGACACCATGAACGATGTCGTCAGCACGGCGCAGATACCTCACGGCAAAGGCACGGCCATGACTAAGAGCACGGTTACCTGTAGATGTGCACGTCTCGCGTCTGCCCAATGCGGTGGCATCGGTCCTGAGCCTGGGCGTCCATGGTGGGGTTCCAGTCACTGTCGTAAAACACCACCGTGTCAGCCCCCGTGAGATTGACACCTACACCGCCACTGCGGGTCGACAGGATGAAACAAAAAATCCGCCGGTCTGCATTGAAACGCTCCATCAGAGCCTGCAAGGAGGGAAGCACATTTTCAAAGCACATCCTTTCAGCTCCTTCCGCTTCCTCAGCCAGAGAAGGAATAACAGCATAAACATAAGAAACACTGAACATCAGCATTAGCTAAACTGAGTTTTACAATCTTTGCAAAAATTAACTGATGCTGTTTTAACGTCCCTTCTGAGCTTCCTACCACAGACTGATCAGCAGACCCTTGCTGCACTGCCCTTAAGGCCAGTTCATACTTTGCACACAGAATGCGTCTTCGTACGTCCAGACGTGTAACAGACATGGAATTGTTCATACTTCCGCAGTTGGCTGACCACCTGATCCATGTCAGGGTGGACATTATGAGCTATTACAGGGTTTGCAAACAACCATTTCAAATAAAAGGACTTGGATTTCATTTAAGCACTGAGTTCTTGCCGCGTGCCGATTGGCCAGTCTCCTACAATCATGCATGTGATACTAATGTTAATGTGGACATTTGTAAAACCTTTAGTAGTTCAGTGTCGCTCCTGACGAGGTCACCCTATTCTGCGGTCAAGTCCGAATAAAATGCGTATATTTGCAGAATACGTGGGAGGAACAGTACTCAATTTTCATACTTAAAGTACGGATACTGCACCAAAGTATCATCCAGTAAAACACCGCTCAAGTAAAAGTAAAAATACCTGGTTTTAAAACTACTTACGTAAAAAAGTACTATACATTCAAATCTGTTAATCTTACAAAAAGCAACCTATCATTTTAAATCCTCAAGTTTGAATACAGCACTGTAAGTCACAGTTCAGCATAAGAAGGAAAATGATGTCGCAAGAGAATAAGCAGGCATTTTCTTTTTTCCACCCAGAAAAGGTGAAAACTTTCCGAGGTAGATTAGGAGAAAATCCCTTATTCTGCTTAAAATGAAGAAAAAAAAAAAAAAGAAAAAAAAATGATCCATGGGCCAGACTCAATAATGACAAACATTCCGCAGGCCTCTTATAGGTGCTGAATGACACTGCTGGTACATTGAGGGCTGTTACAGGTGGTGAATGACACTATTAAAACCCCTGTCCTCCATTATTTCAGCAGAAGTTCTAATGCTGTTAACCTAATGAATAAAGCTTAAGTATTAGACCACAATTTCAGTATGTTAACCAGTATATCCATATGCATTTCTACATTGTATGTTTCATCTTCATAAAGATATGATGCAAAATAACCATAAGAATATGAAGATGATGGTAAATAAGATGAAGACGGTAATGATGATGATAATAATAATGGTGGAGCAGAGTGAGAGAGAACTGCTATCTTGATGGAGTGGGAAAATGGAAGGGACCCAAAAGCAAAAAGGCTGTGAGCCGCCGGCTATGAGGATATTGTTAATTATGTTCTTTAAACGTTGTGGGTATCATTGAAGCAAATTAAACTGCCAGACTGTTAGTCACTTTCTATTCTTTGTGTCTGGGGACAAAAACTGCAGAGTAAAACATGTGGGCGAAGTACTTTGATGTGTACAAGGGTGATTTCATCATTATATTATTTCCATCATGTAATGGTAATGCTAAGCAATTACATTGCTCTTTGCTGGAATGTTAACGTTATAATGATGTGCCTGTCAACATTAAAACAAATCTGGTTTGATCTCACATAAGCGAATGTGTTTTAAAGGCAAATCGACGGATATATTGTATCCCTGGATGTGAGGCTGCGGGACTGAGGGGCAGCTTTTTGCTTTCCTCTCTTGATGTCCATGAAGCTGACAGACACCTGTCTGATGCCAGTTAATGTTGCCTCTGTCATAGATAGCGCCTAGTTTACCAAACTTGAAATTAGAATGGCCTTTAGCATATTTGGGTTGGTCAAAATTCATTTCAGGCAACTGAAATCTGAAGAGTGCCTCCCCAAAGGGCTACTGGGGATCTAGAAATTGTGCGAGCCCTGAGGAGGAAAGGGCAATACTCCAAAACAGAGACATGTGCAATTGGTGAAGACCAACGCAGAAACTAAATTGTTATACCGCAGATTAAACGCATCTGCGCCAGTGGTGTGTAAGCACATGTACGCATGTGTTGAACCAGTCTGAACCAGCCGTTTGCCCAGGACTGCTTGTGCTTTGCGAGGGGCTCCAAGCCCCACCCAAACAGAAAGGGGCAACCACGTGGCATGTCTGGATATTTCACGCTTGATAATGGCTCTGTCTGGGTACCACATGGTCACCAATGCTACACAGAACATAGACTTTTACAAATCCCCTTCTGACCTAATTAATGAGTATTTTGACACACATACCTTGAATAAAATACATCAGTAGCAAAGTGGATTCAAAGGATTCGATTCGATCAGCATTAATGCCTCACCTGTCTCTGCTCGACTTTGGTGCTTCCATCAAGCCTCAGGTAGATGTGTCCATGGTAGTTTAGAAACTGCTCCAATACGTCCAACATTCGAGTCATTTGGGTGAAAATGAGCACGCGATGACCCTCCGTCTTCAGCTTCCGCAACAGGGAGTGAAGCGTCTGCAGTTTCCCTGCAGGAGACGACGCAGATCATGAAGACCCAGGGCTGAGCAGGACATCAGCACCAGCACAGAAATCGAAGGGAAGGATCAGGTCCCATCTGGCTGGTCGTTTCCCCCTGACAGCAGAATCTTGGAGTACCTGCCAAGGCCTGGTAACCCACCCATATCCCAAGCACCAGTGACATTGCCGATAACCACACAGACATACGGTAAGGACTGTGCTTTCAGGAGCTGTTAACTCCAAACTGTTAGCCTGATTACTTCAACCCAGGTACTACCTTGTCTTTGTGGACTGGCTGCATCCAAGCTATGCAATATAGCAGGTATTCAATACCGGCCATCAACAGAAGTTATTCACTCGTCTGAGCTGGAAGCTCAGTCTAGCAGCATCTGACTCCTTGACAAATGTATGCTTTTATGTACTGCCTCACTTGCACATTACAAAAATGCATTTGCTAAATAAATACATGTAAACCCAATCCAAAATGAGTAGCAAAGCAGTGTTTTGGATGTCAGATGCACTTAGAATTATTATCTCTCTATATTCTAAGGGTTCGGCTCTCAAGCCAGTCCACATATTTTACCAAATGGAGAGGATCAATTCCCTTAAGTACATGAAAGAACATTTCTGAAATTCAACAAATGATATGTCGGGGCCAGTTTTACAAAAGAAAATGGGCAAGACACCCAGTAAAAGCAGGTTGTTTTCAGACAGTGAGGTTCTGGGGGGCTTCGTCATATGGTTGGTGCATTTTTAAGGGATTATTTAGTCCACTCAACTTTGGGAAGGCCCCTAATTACAACCCCCAGAGATACAAAAAAACATCTGAAATCATTAGATTCAGGGTAGGGAGAAGAATGTCTTGATGGCAATATCTGAAGAACCTGCTTTGTGAATACATCTCAAGTATGTATATTCCTTTCATAATGAGCATTTTGTCTGTTGCTTGGGAGTTTGAAGCACTATTGGGGAAAAAAAAAACTTATACTTCAGTTTTGCAAGTCAAAATAGCCCCATCTGAAAGAAGACGGGCACTGGGCGCGGGACGGGGCCCGGGGAGACGGGCACTGGGCGCGGGACGGGGCCCGGGGAGACGGGCACTGGGCGTGGGACGGGGCCCGGGGAGACAGGCGCTCACCGCAATCGTACTGGATGAGCCTCAGGTCTGGGAAATGGGTCCTCATGTTGCACTGGATGCGGTGCAGACAGCGGGAGAGCGGCGCAAGCTCAGAGCGCAGCACAGAGGAGAAAACGGTCTGCTGATGGCTCAGCGACGGTGGCGGGTGGCAGCAGTGCATGGTGATGGGTGGGGCCTCCACCGACGGGATGACGAAGATATACCTGAGAGGAGCGCCGTGTCACAAACGAATACAGGAACGCAAACGGTGTTTATTCCTCATTACGTAAGGGCACGGCGGGACGGATGGAGAGACTCTGAAACACAACACAGTACCTGTCAATGATGTCAGCCAGAAGCAGAAGCCTCTCCTCCGTCGTGTGCATGGCCCCCCGCAGAGTTCTGCTCTGCACCCAGAAGGCCTGGGGGTCCTTCAGCTGCGCAGACAGACAGTGGGCGTGGCCTGTGCGGTGCCAGTCCCCGGGGCAAACTGGGGTCGGTGTGGAGAGGCGCTGGGGCAGGAAGGTGAGGAAGTCGAGCACCTCTGTGCCGTAGATGGGTTTGCTGCCACAGTGAAGCTCATTGACACGCAGGATCCTGGCGAGACGTTCTTCACGTTGAGAGCGGCGCTGGTCACCCAGCCATGACTGCAGAGACATGGGGGCCGTGCGGCATGAGCGTGGAAACACGGCTTAAATCTACCTTTACGGAAATTAGCTAACTTAGTGATGGAGGGATCTCCCTAATGTCTACAACAGGAAACGAAATGACATTGCAAGCATCACTGACATACGTGATGCGAGATTCCAGAGGAGTGCGACTCAAAGCCTAGCTTCATCTCAGTATAGTCATGCCATCTGATTCCGAACAGCAGCTTACTATAGGAGCCGAATCACTAAAGCTTTGACGAGACGCACAGTTGAAACTAGGCACGGTGGAGAGCATGTCAAACAGCATAAAGCAGTATTTCTGCCGATTCACAAAGACTTTAAATGTCAGTTATCTGGATGCTGCACATCCATTGACTACATCATCAGGCCAGACCACGAGCAGCCAGCTAACAATGCAGAAGTAAAAGCATCCAAAATGGGAAATGAGATTAGTGACTACCGTCTGACAAGCCTTCCTAATATAATGCCATCAGGAGTCATGTCAATACCACGTTTAGGGATCTTTTACTTCAAATTGCCAGTCTTTACCCAGAACGCAATTTACCACAGACGACAGGGAAGGTATTTACCTGCCATTTATCACCTATTCATTTATGAAGCCCTACACCTGGCATTTACCATTTCCTGAAGAACAAGGCATCCATTATCAAGGAGTACTGCATCTCCAAACTCCGGACTGCAAAGCAGAGCCCGGAACCCTGACACTTCCCCACCAGATGCTCATTGTATGCTGACATTCAAGTCATTGCAGGGCAGAGACGCCCAGGACAGGAAAAATCCTGGACAAGCTATACAAACGCCTCAGCTATGAATTGAGATGGACATTAATATTTCAGTTAATACATGTCACATGCTTCAGAGATGCAGAGATCCTATATAGCTTTGTACAAATCTGTGATTTTCATGTACTTACATATGGTAAACTATGCACGGCAAGACACTACAGTATTTAATGTTGATAAAGTATATTGTACATAACTATTCAGTACTGTGCTCTCTTACCAATACTCCAACTCACTATCTCTCTAATAAAAGGAATTTTGACACTCAGCCTAATTCTCAAGAGATAACAGAGCAATGAAAAAATATGTATCAAGGGATAACAAAGCAATAGAAATCATGCTTTACGCCCCACAAAAGACAAAGGAACACTGGAATGGAAAAAAAAGATAAAAAACACATTACACAGACAGAGAACTGAAACCGTGGTTACTGAAACTGCAAATACAGGGAGGACCACGGTAACTGCAAATACAGGGGGGGGGGGGGGCACGGAAA